>JRZD01000107.1:0-16161 GCA_000826945.1 Eimeria nieschulzi
CTGCAGGCAAAGCGGCTTCTGCTTAAGCCACGAATCCGAGCCAACATCTCAACTCCAAACGCCACGTTAGGACAATTTCGATGGGTTATGACGATGACGAAACAAACCATCAAGGCGACGCCGAGGCAGTTAAGCACGCATATCGACAGGACGTCGTGAGGGTTGGGAGTGTAGGGGGCTCTGGCACTCCCGCTGACTACAGGGGCAAGACGGTTCCGTCTTTAACACTCAGAAAGACGAAGTAGCTCCTCAACTACTCCACCCCCGAAATAACTCGGCTTTAGCAGCAAACGCACTTCTTACGTCGGGCAGAAAACGTACATTTGCAATGCACCAAGTGCGTGGAATGCTGGCGATACTAGCTTACATCGCAACCAAGGGGAACAATAAACCAACTCACACACTTTTTTCGAATGTGTCATTGCCACTGCTAACTGTCTGATGCACGTGACACTTTAGCATTCTGCCGCAGGAGTTCGAACGGGACGTGCAGCTGCCGGAATTGGTGGAACTGTGAGGCACAGCTTCTTTTAATGCCAGTGCAAATGAATGTTCCCTGTAGAACTCCTCGTTTCGATTGATTGGAGTTGTCGGATATTTAGTAAATTCCTTTACCCACAAACACAGGGCAGCAGCAACTTAATTCGGAGCAACACGTGTAAGTTAGGGAAGCTCTAGCAGTGCAGAAAAACTTGCTGATTCTCATATCCCAATGAAGCTTCAGGATTCCAGGGCCCACTAGGATTCTGTCATCAAAACGCAGGGAACCTGCATTTTGGTAGCCAGCTCACTCTTTAGCTCTTAAATATAAATAAAAAGAAGCTAAAATAAGGAATGTTAACCAGCGAAGATATTGCAGACAGATGTTTACTACAGTACCCAGATCACAGAGAGAGAGTATCTGTTGGATTATTCCCATCCGTTCCTTTCTCTCTGACAGAGCCGTTTCCGTGCGCTTGGTTCTTTGCAGCTACCACTGGACGAAATTCGTGAGTTTCGTGGTTCTGGTGGGTGGTTGTGAGGTTCTGTTTTGGCCTGCCCTCATCGTAGAACACTGGTGCCAGGCGTTTTGGTGTGGGACGTACGAGGAAATGAGGTGCCCTTCATTTGTGACTGGGTTCTGCAACTGGAACGACGTGAAAGGTCGCTCTATGCTGCTGACTGGCTTACTGATATACTACAGACGAGAGGCCAACCACCGCTGCACTAGAACGTGCGTCGTACACACCGCTTGGGTGACTGCAGTGTTTAAGGAACTGACACGAAGACGATGTGCCAACGGTACGCGTTTCAAGCTACTGTATACAAAGCCAGTTCTTCACACACCACGTCTGGGCTAGATTGGATACTCTTGGATACTCTTGAGCGTTTCGCCACTTCAGCCTCTATTATTCCCAGCAAAGCTTCCTGTGCTATAGCGCTCATTGTACCTGCTCTCCGAAACCATGCGTATCACCTCTTGGTATTGTACCAGTCTCATGCCTCGTGCCGCCACCCTCCACTGCACAGTTTCGTTGATTCCGAAGAACGAAGCTAATGCACTTTCCGTTGGGTTGGTCGAGCTGTACCTGAACCCTTGACGAAGCCCACCGACATTCCCTCTTACAACTTATTTATTTGTTTTGCAACTCTCGAGTACTCTTTCTTCTGCTACCCAGGAAACTACGGCTGCTGCCATTATCTTTATACTTAGATGAGACGCAGCCTGGCCTATGCTGCGTACCTTGCATCGCGCCGGAGAATTATGCTATGCATTTAGGACATTGTCCCTTTGATCTTCCTGGCACGCTGCTTCACATAAGGCAACTCATTACGATAGCAAATAACCCACTGCAGATAAGTACAACTATGTAAATGGGGTTTGCGCCAATATCGGATGAGGCAGGCCATTGTGTGTCGATCAAGATCCCTTGAGCTATTTGACGATGACTGTGGGAGAGCAGGCCTGCACCACCATTCAGAGTGTTGCCTCTTTACACGAGATAGGCTCGCACAGTCAGGGTAACGTCGATGGGGTACTGTATCCTGACGATGAAGCTACTAGTGGTTAGCTTGGCAGCGACCATCACCATTACTACCAGAGTGTAGCCACGCCACGTTATGCAATTTGGGTGGCACTGGGGAAGTGTCAAAGCCGCGTATGCAATTCTACTACTCCAAAAATACCACGGGAAGCACAGTGGCTCTGGCCAATGCTGTGCTGTGGCCGGGGAACATATGTGGCTGCTCTTCACCGCCTTGCCCCTACGCCTCTAAAAATTTATACACACTCAATTAGTCCCTTCAAATAAAAATGTCTCATGCAGAGCAAGTTGTAGTGCGTTTCGAACCTAAAGTTCCCCTAATGCGTGGCGACACCGAAGGTGCTGCTGCCCGTTCGGTAGCTTCACCAGTCAATTCGTGTAGCTTCCTGTGGCTGAGTTCTATTGCGACATAAGCAGGTATTCTATTTCCCTATCCTCTCTCGTCAGAGAAAAAGGGAAAATGTGTAGATGCTCTTGTCGACAACTACGTTTCATGCGCCCAGCCAGCACCGTGCAACCTCGGCGATCATTCCAATAGGAGCTTCTGGGAAAGCGTTTGATGCTGCAATAATATGTAAAAAGGTTCGGCTGCAGCTCTTTCATACAAAAGACATGCGACCTAGCGATCATCATCCTGAAAACCATCAGGTTTCGCACTAACCTAGATCACCATTTCGAGCTCGTGACGAGCGAAGGAATGCTTTTCGTCGCTGGGAAGCTTGGGGAAGAAAGCGACCATGGCATCTTGGTGCCCGATGTAGACATTATTGTAAACTCGCCAATACACCTCTCGCACCTGTCCCAGCAAAACCAAGGTAATCAACACGCATTTGATTTGTATATGTGGTCACACAGGGCATCGCATACGTCATCCAGTGACAGAAAACCCACTACATGGTTAGCTAACAGTTAACAGCATGCCACTATGACCCCGTCTACCCGCATATAAGCAATAATGGCTAGTAGCGACGCTGGGAAGTCATTTGGGCTGCTCACCTTTCGTGCAGGGTGAAACAGCCCTAAAATGACGTATCGGAAGACCACGCCCGGGCCAATAGCAACGCGCATGCCGTCCACAGCATCAAAAAACGCCTACAGACAACACAAAAGAACAAGTTCACTGTTTTGTGCCTTTGCAGCAATCCGCGTATGGTCTGATGTCGTAAGGCCAGAACACTCTCCCAGCTTCCATGGTTTGTGTATTGAACAATATTATCACCAAGTACGTCGTGACGCACCTGAACCATGTGCGCCGAGACTTCGAATATATTTGGCCACACGTAGTTAAACAAGTGCGTCAACGCATCCTCGCAGCTCAAACCATGGACCCCTAAGAGCAGGCCAAGCCACATTCCTCTTCTTATTATTAACGCGCATGAGAAGTGCCTCCAAAAACCTCAAGAGGAAGAAGAGCTAAAGCTCTTTCTATGGAATTGCTAACGCAGTTTCCTAGCTATGATCAGACAGAGAAAGTATTTCTTCGCAGAACGGGATGCCCAATCCACTTAAAGTGCTCAGGCCTAGAAAAGCCAACCCACCAAGCGCAAGGTGTTTACAGGCCCACGCAGCCGTCTGCCTATGCACCAGATCCCTGTCCATCAAAGCGTCTTCCAATAGCGGAGTGACAGTGTAGATATAATCCTTGGCCATTTCGCCAATGTATTCGAACATGAAGCTCAAAGTCTTCAACACGCCATTTTGAATGTTCAGTTCTGGTACGCGATATTCGTTAATGAGGGCCGGCAACACAGAGTACGGTAAGCAAGTTTCAGCAACAATAGCAATAGCGATTGTTGTACACAAGCGCAGCTGCCGCTCTTGCATTTTCAAGTTATTGAGGAGCGTAGCTAGCACGTCTTGTGGTCCAATGGTTCTCGCAATGTACCCAAATGTGTTGACTGTGGCTCTTCGAATGCTCTTCTTCTGCGCCCTCAGCAGATCCAACAGATCAAAACAAATCCTATCCCATTCCTTCGGCGACACTAGGTCCCCGCCGCGGTCTGCAATGCGCCCAAGAAGGTCGATAAGGTTTTCCTGCACTTTCTCGTGTCGGTTTTTGAGAATGGGTGTCAAACGCGGCAATAAATCCTTGATGGGGGGCGTCATCTTGTTCATTCCAATCACATTTACGATCGCCTTCAACGCGCAAAGGATGCTTCCCAACACGTCTGGATATTCTTCCCCCAAGTACTCGTACAGGAACAACCCTAAATGGCCCAGCATTTGCTCCTCTCCACTCTTGAACATAACCGTCGCGATTCGCGCCACCAAATCTGCCGCTTGTTGTCTCAGTTTCGCAGAAGGGGTATTTAGTCGCCATCGAATGACACCACAAATCTGCGGCAGGTACGGCTTTACACGCGTTGACAGCGCATTTACTATTGTGGAAAAACCGTTCAGAAGTACCGCAGTGTCCTCTGTAGTCTGTTCTTGAAAAGCGTACAGAAGGCCATCAATAAGCTGTTCCTCCAATCTTCCGTCGATATCCGCCACCCCCCCATTCACAATTATTTGCTCTGTGGTCTCCAGGGTGACTTTCCTAAAAGGCTCGCTCGGATCCTTTAAATCGTCTACAATAAACTTTATGACGTGAGCGCCCCCCGCCTTTGAAGCCAGTTCGGTGGCCGTTTCGGTAAGCAGCTTGGCTGTACGCCGATCTAAAGCATTTCGAACGAGCCACATCTTGGAGAAGAATGGGGGAATAATATCCGTGCGGATGTATTCTCCTTCCACACCTTCTGTGGCTACGCATTGTTTCACTACACGAAGAACAATCTTCTTCATTTCTTCATCATTTGTCTCAAACTCCCGCACCAGCATCACCATAACTTCCCTTGTGTAGTAGCTCGCGTGATAGGCATCCATGAGGGGAATAATCGACCCAATGGCTTTTAAATACGCTGCCAAGCTTTTTCCCTTTATTTCGCCAATGCCCTTCCATAAAGGACGTAGTACGCAATCAAAGGCTTCGATACCATATGGCGCAGCGGCCTCAGCAAGCGCCGCCAGGGCCAGGGCCGTCACCGTCTTGATCTTCAGCACCGGGTCGTCCAAACCGTGTTGAATGATTTCGACGAACTGACGCAAGTGTGGCAGTACGCCACAACCCAAAAGAATTGCTATTTGCTGGATGATCTTGATACCCGTATGCCGGGCTTGCCAGGATTTCTTGCTCTGGCATACCGCCTTCAGAAACAAGAGCAATGACGGCACTCCCAAAGCGGAAGCGACGACGGCAAACGCTCTGCACATCGAAAACCCCACAGGATTCAAAGAAAAGTTCGCATATCACAACAATCAACACCACAGAAAGCTGCAAAGTAGATGAGAGAACCAAGAAGCTCCATAGCACCAATTTATGCTCCTGAGTGTCAGGCGCAGGGTGCCGCCGGTTTGCGAGTCATGCAAATTAACAAGCAAATTAGAATCGAGATTCGATAGGGCATGCAAAATAAGTTTGTATTTTAAACTAACGTTAATTGACAAGCAAATGGATATTGTAATTCACGAGGGTCTGCATTAAAGTTGGTATTTTACTTTACCTGGCTGTTGTGTTTCGCACGTATTCATCCGGGTGGTCAATATCAGGACGCATGGTGGCGATCATCGTCGCTAGTCCTGCGGCTTTTGCAAGATTGCTAATTATTTCCCTTCCCTCTATTCGTGCGTAGTAATCTTCATCAATTAAAAGGGGTTCTATGACAACAAGAATCTTGTGGGCATACGGCCGCACCAAGTCGTCCAACTTGTACAGAACCCGATCAATCACTTTAACCAGTAAATGCCGCTCCTGTATCGCAAAAAAAGACATATTCAAAAAGACTCGTGGCATTAAAAATATGAAAATAGGGAAGAGATTTACATGTATTTACTGGTATTTATTTGTATTTACTTATTTATTTAATTATTTGTACTTATAGTTCTGTTCCTACATGACGGGCCGTTTGATGGGTAGAGACTGAACAAGAAACTTGCCTGGTCCTCTAATGTTGTTTGCATCATCAATGGCAAAATCTGGTTGAAAAGCGAGGCGGCGCCGAACTCCTTTGCTTTGTCTGTCAGAGTGCGCAGCGCAGACCGACGCAAGGGGGGCGTGCCGTTCTTAATCTTCAGCAAGAGCAATTGAATTTTCTTCTCCTTCACCTCCTAAGAACGGGAAAAACAGACAAATAATCAAAACACACCCCCTAAGAATGGGAAATACAAACAAATACTCAAAAACAAACAAATGCTGAAAAACACAAAAAATACTAAAAAACACAAGGAGTGAAAAGCACAATAATCGGCCATGAATGAAATTAATTAAATGGTAGCTTGTATTGACATGCAAGTTAATCTGCACGTATGAAGGCCACAGATTTTGCCTCTTGGCAATTGCTCTCTAGAGATAAACTGCAAATCGTGCCGATCTGCTCTTGGGGCAATGGACGGTCTCATTAGAAAGCCGTCTATTTTAAGTTTTAAGAAATCGCGCCTCTTGCGTCATTTGGTCTTCTGGTTTTTCTTCAAAAAGCTTCGAGAAAAAGTGGAAATCCTCAGCCTTCATCTGCACTCCCCCAGAGGCTTCGCCGAGGCCCTGGGGATCCAGCAAAGAGCCCGTTGGGTCGAGCGCCTTGACGGAAATCCCTCCTTCCTCCGGCATAACGTACATCGGAGTTACTCCGAAAGGCGTAGCAGCTGCGGATACACCTGGCGTTGCAGGGCTCATCCCAGAAGACGCAAGCGCCTGTTGCCGCGCACGCGCAGCGGCGACAGCTGCAGAAGTGGGAGGCGGATTGTAGTCGCTAGGAGGCTGGACGATTTCGTAACCCTCGGTTGGCATGATACGATCGAGCTCCTCATCAGTCAAGTATCTGTTCCTCTCATCAAACTCCTGCTGCAAGCGGAGAGCCAGCAGCTGCTCGGGTGTCTGCAGCGGCGTCCCTGGCGTCATAGGCGTGGCTCCCAACCCTAGGAAAAATAAATAAGACATATAACGACGAGGTCTCAACAGGCCAAGCCATGCAGTGTATGAACAGAGCAGCCAACTGACCATAAATACCACTCTGTCTCTCCTCTCACCCGTCATGGCCAGCGGCGTCACCCCAGGGGTCAGCCCCGACGTCATTGGCGTGGCACCAGGGGTCTGCGAAAGGCCAGGAGTAGCCAGGCCCGTATCTGACCCATCAGCCAGCCTCGCGCCGGTAAGGGGAGTTGCCATAGCAGATCCTGTGCCAGAAGCTTCGTCTCCATCTCCTCCACCACCAGGGACAGGCGTGGCGTCCCAGCGGCTTCTCTTTTTCATAGCAAGGGGCGTCTGACCTCCTGGGCCTGCGACCAGAGGGGTGGCCCCCCACTGGCCGGGGGTTGGCGTTTCCTGTGGGGAGCAGCAAAAACAAAGAAAAAGCATCTGAGATACATGACTCAATTGTTTCTTTGTGACTATGGCAGAGAACAGCCGAGACAGGGCGAATGCGATTCATTCGCTTATGGTGCCTATACACCCGAACGCGCGTTTCTCCTTACCTGTCCAGTGCCTCCTTGCGCCGGGGTAGCATCCCATCTGCTTCTCTTTTTAGGTTTTTGCTCTCCAGATTCAGCTGAAGGCTCTCCTGCGCCTGCAAGTGGCGTGTCGCCCCAGCCAGGCGCCTGGCCTCCCGCTTGCAAGGGCGTATCCCATCTGCTTGCGAGAGTGGCTGCTGCTGCAGCTGCGCCTTCATCGCCCTGATGCTGCTGCTGTAGAGACAGCCGCTCCGCTTCGGTGAGTTGCTGGTCGCCTTCCCACCTTCCGCGCTTGCCAGCAGTGGCCGCACCTGCAGGCTCCTCTTGCTGCCGTTGCTGCAGCAGCTGCTGTGCGAATGCCGAATCTTCTTGAAGTTTTCGAATTTGTTTTACTGCCGCCTGCTTCTCCCTGTCAAGCTGCTGCTCCACCATAACATCCGCGTAGCTCCTGGCGCTGACGTCCATACGGCGGCCCCCATCAGCGGCAAATGGGTCTTGTCTTTCGGGAGAGAGGGCTCGTTGAAATCGCTGGCGCCGGTACATATCTTCGCGAGATGCAATTGCCTTTTTCTCCAGCAAAGCAGCTGCTTCGCTTTCCCCCCCAGAAGATGCAAGCATCGCCCGCCTTTCGCGTTCTACCAAACGGGTGACAGAACCCATGCCGCCACGTGGCTGCTGCGGTTCCTCCCCAAAGACCCCCCCAAGGGGCGTAGGCTGCTCATCTTCTGCGGGGATCTCAGCAAGGTATTGGTGCACGGGGGTTTCGCCGTAGAGATGGGAATCGAAGGCGCCTCTGGAAGTTAAAGGGGCCTGGCTTCCTGAATTACCAGAGCTGCCGCTGCTGCCGCCACTTGGGCGATTGCGGCCATCCCCACTCTCCATTTTCAAAGACAGAGAAGGCAGAAATCCAAATCGGGAGGAAATGCAAACGGTGGGAAACAAATGTGAATCAGAAGCAAGTGGGAGGCTTCCTGAGGGTTGCTTCGCCTCACGGCGAGTATTTAAGCAAGAAAGCACACAGCGTCCTGTCCGTACACCTGAATGTTTTATAACACGCTGTTCAGTAAGAACCAGCGTATGTAGTTTTTTTCAGTGTTGTACGTGGTGATAAAGGCGACGCTACTGCGAATGCAGCAACGGGGCTACAGAGCCTGGCCCATCAGAAGGACCTCCTTGTGCGAAATACCGACGACCAGGTAGCTGAAAAAAATCCACAGGAATAAACTCCGAAGGAAAGCATCATTGATCCACATGCAACTGTTGGTAGAACCCGCATGATCAGGCTTCTGTGCATGCAGTGTATGTACAGCTTGACCAGCACAGCCCTAAGACCCTCTCAAATAAAGCCCCCAAGAAAACCTGCATAGCTTTCAATTATGTCAATAATAGAAAAATTAAACGACAAACATAATTCGTCATTTCCCAAAAGTTTTAAGAAAATTGGCCTGCACCTCTTTCTGCCCCACATGCGCGAACGCAGCAACCAACAAGTCAGTAGCAAGCAGCATGCGTCTGTTCGGTATAGCATTGTTGTCTGTTTGCAATAATAGAAAATTGTTTTGATTGATGCTTGAAGTTATCTCTTTGAGTCGAGAGGGTATGCCTGCGTATGTGTAGAGCAGTAGGCAGCAGCCCAGCTCCTTGTACTGTGCGTGCCTAAGCAACTGGCTAGCCGCACTTTGGCTGCATCCACTTGCCGCCTGGCTATTCTGAGCCCCTCTTGGCCTCAGGGAGGCAGGCCTTGAGAGAGAGCCGTCCGTCTGTCGAGATGGACTCTTACACGGTTTATTTCGCGTTGCTGTTGTGTAAGGCAAATGTTGCTGCTAGATTTGTAACGTTATTTGAACGTACACCTCACCGTAGGCACTCGAAAGAGCTTAAGGCCGTCTTTCCATTCCAATTCAATCCTCACCGACGAGACTCAGGGAGCCCAAGCTACGTGAAATAAGAGCTAAAGAAAAGAGGAATGTCTTCAGAACTCTTAAACTCTTTTAACAAGGGTGGAAACAGAACTTAGATACACCAAAATATAATAAACCAGCACTTGTGCCTACCACTTAGGGTCAGGTCCACCACAGATGACCTTAAGGCCTTTGGGGTTTGCGTTGAGCCTCAGGCCCTTCATCGAGGCCTTTTCCTTAGCTATAGAAAATTAGGTATTAATCTTAATTGTCTCGTAAATTTCTTCTTGAGAAATTTCTTAATTACTCCCAGTGCTGTCCTCCCTTTATGAGGCTACAACCCGTTAAAAGAATATTCGTCTTAGTCTAAATCTAACAAATTTCACTTCCTACAGGCTTCGATGAAACTCATTAGAAACGAGCAAGCTAAAGGCTGATGTTTCGGCTTAGCCTGAGACATGACGACTGTAATGAGGTTCATTACGACGAAGAATATCTAGATGCGAAAGGCGTTAAAAGAATAACTAAAAACGACAACTAAAACCTTGGAGCGGCAGCTTAATACATGAAAGGGATAGATATCGAAGCCGCGAAGAACAGGAAGGTTCTGAAGGACGGAAGCGACCTGTAAAAGATTTTAATTATGATCTAAAATCGAATTGTATTGGAGGCAGACGAAGATGGTAGGCAACACTCTTCACAAGCCCCCTAGGCTAAGAAAGAACTGAACTATTCCAATACAAGAAGAACGGATAGACAAAGAAGGGAATATATTATTCCAATAAAAAAGATAGGAATAAATATACTATTCCAATAAAAGGAAAAAGGTAGGCTAAAAAAGAGTCATACGCTTCCAATAAAAAGACAAAGGAATTGAAAACGAAATCAAATTCCTTAACGAAGCCAGTGATGCAGCTGCCATGTGCCGATCACACTCAGACCTCTGGTTTAATGCCAAATGTACTAAAAGCTGAAATAACTTGAGAATAATTAAGAATAATTAACCCCCAAAGAAATCTGTTTCTGCAAAGGCTTGCCTCTCTGAGACCATGCTGGTCTGAGCAGAGCCAAGCAGGAAGCGAAGGCGATATGACCAAAATGAAGCTGGGCTGCCCTTTGGGTAGGTAGCCATCTGGAAGTTGGGATTTTGGGGGTTTGTGGGTTCTTTAGGTATAAAAAGACATATTAAGGGACGCACCAGTTGATGACAAGGATGGAAGCAATTAGAGTAACGGTTTTGATATGTTTATTTGGGGTGCTGGGGATTGCTGCATTTCGAAAGAAATTCCATCTGAATCGGGACTTGGTTTTATTGCATGCACAGGAAGCGACGGTAGAATGGGGCTCTGTGTGTGGCAGGCAAATTGCTGGCCCTGGCCATTACATATTTTTTGCGGCTGCAAATGTTTACTTGCAGCTTCCGTTTGTCCCAAAGGCTTTTCCTGTCTTTGTGTTTATGAGGACGAGGGGGAAATGGGTTTGTGGGTGGCCTATGAATATTGTTTTATTGTATGCAGAACAAACACTTCCAGGTGTTTCTCTATTTTGCTCCTCACATAGATGAGCTTAACCCTTCCCCTCATGGATAGCTTAGTGCAGTATTTGGACAATTCTAAGTGGGTATAAACAGACAAACACTTCAATATCGAAAATATGGATTAAACATGCTAGATAGTACAAACAAAATACAATCACAGACTGGGATTATGTTACTGCATTTTAGAGACGGCAGCTTGGCCAAAACAAGTGAAATTCAGCAATCAAAACGATCATTGCGATCTTTATAAAGAGAGCAAGGGGCAGATTTAGTTGTACATATAATTCCCTCTCTTTAAGCTTACAGAGCAGCTCGTGGGGCGTGTAAAGAATGTGGGAAAATGCACTTGTTAATTACTACACCATATAAGCTTTAATATTGAATAAAAACAATGAAATTTGGGGCGAACTGGGAACCGTTCAAAACCAGAGCTGCTTCTACTGGTAGCCCATGTGACGTCGTCCACACCTCTGGGTACACGGGGGACTGCTTGCGAATCTTTTTTTTCATCGATGGAATTTTATGTGCAGTTTTTTGTTTTTTGCCATTTGTTTGTTGAATGCTTCCCGATTGTTTGGTTTATTAAGCATTGTCGGTAGTTGGGTGACTGACAGGCGGCCACACAGAAGCATGCGTTGTTAGGACAGACAGACTGTTCAAGTTGGAACATATCCCTGGAGTTTTGATTGGATTTTCGTGGTGAAAATACCATAAGGCGGTTTTTTAAAGAAGGCGTTTATTTTAGAAAACGTAGAGAGAATGGCCACCAGGTATCTTTCGTTCAATCCGTCCGTGCAGGATGCCGTCAACATCGACGAGTGCATCACGGAGGTGCGTTTTTTAGAGTTTGTTTCATAACTAAGATAATTTTTAATGAAGGAAACAATGGGGAATAATGCGGATTCCCTCTGTATGATTCCGGACACACTTATGTCTGCATGGTGCCAATCTATACCAACATTCATGTTTCGAATTGTATATCTAGACCTTCTATTTTTATCTCCAGTCCTTTTGGAGGGACATTCTGCAGTAACCCAAAATAGCACTTATGGGGATATTCTGCACTGTCTCGACGCGGCGTCGCTGCTGTGCATCCTCTTTGCATGTTCTCGTTCATCATTATTGTTAAACTACCATTTGTTGGCACTTCATGGCTTGAGCACTCCCGTAAGCCATGGCGTGCGGGCAGGAATTGTTATTTATTCGTTTCTTATTTTATAGGATGTATTAAACAGTACAAATACAATATCATTCGGTTTCTTATGTTTGTGCAGGAGAGAGCTGCCGATGAGCCTCTGCCGCTGCAACACACTTGGCACGTTTGGGAACAAATCCAGAGGGAAGCTTCGCACTCGGATAGAGCCATGGACTACTCGGAGAACACCCGTGATCTTGCCTCCTTTAACACCGTTCAGGTACTTTGATCTCTTTTGTCTTTGCAGTTTGTTCATGGTGTTTTTACAGGTTTTATACCACTGGATGTGCTATTAGAGCTATTTTGATAGTTATTTTGTTTTTGTTTAAGGTTAAGATTATGATTGGGTTCAGGTACTTCTATATCTTTGATGTTTGCAGTTAATGTTTTTACTGGTTTTATGCGACTGGATGAGCTATTATAATTTTTTATATAATTATTATATGTTTCTATGTTTAGAGTTTAGCTAATAATTATGATACTTGTTATGTTTTAATCTTTAGAGTTAAGATTCGGAATGTGTTTGCTCTACAGACCTTCTGGCAGCTGTGGGCGCACATCCCGCAGCCCAGCGAACTGTTGGGACACAAGAGGTGCGTTTTTTTTGCTCCAATTCCTGTGGTAATAACTTCTTTGAATATCAATATGAATATTCTATTCTGTTTGTTTTATTTAAACATGCTTATGAGCGAACCTGCCTCTTCTTTATTTGCTCCCAACGGCATTCCTGGAAACACAGGTCACTTATGCGTACACCCAGCCATACGATCTGCAATAGCAGCAACAGGAGCAATAGCAGCAATAGCAGCAACAGCAGCAATAGCAGCAACAGCAGCAGCCATCTCATGGTCATCCATTCGTGTTTATTTACCTTCTTTTTATGCAAATCTCCTCAGGATGATCCGTCAGGACAACAACGGCAGAAGCCACGTAGTCGACGCTCTAATGATATTCAAGTAAGATGTTTGTTACCCTGTCTTCTTCCATACCCTTGAAACAAGTGAACTATGAAGTTGTCTTATTCATAAAGTGGTATAAATGGAAGTGTAGTCTACCTAAACTTGTTTTATAAATGAAGTTGTGTTATAAATGAAGTTGTGTTGTAAATAAAGCTGTTATAAATGGAGTTGTGTGGATTGTTTTGCTTTGCCGTTTAATGGCACGCATGGCAGCCGGCTGAAAGAAATTCTTCAGCTTTTTTATTCTATGGGGATAACACCCATTCCTAGTTTTTGTTATCTGCCAGGGTCACTTCTACATTTCTAATTCATTTTTTGTGTTAATTGGTTTATTTTGTTTTAATTAATGTTTTTTATGTTAATTGATTTATTTTCTTTTACTTTGATTTATTTTTCGTGTTTCTTGATTTGTTATTTGCAGAGGAGGTATAAAGCCAATGTGGGAAGATCCGCTGAACGCCACGGGGGGTCACCTGGAGTACCGAATTTCCCCTTTCCAAACCAAGGCAGGCCAACTCGATGAATATTGGAATAATCTGGTGCTGGGACTCGTGGGAGGCACGATTGAACATTCAGATTACATCACAGGCATTCGACTGGTAAGCAGCCGTAGGGGTGGGGGGGAAGGGCGTTGGGCGGGGGCTGAGGGCCTGAGGAAATTTTAAAGGGCTCTCGGAACAAACACTCCCATGGAGCTCTTTAGGGTCTGCCTGTCTTGTTTTTTTAAGGCTTTCGGTTTTTTAGGGTGAGGATTAAGGCTTGGAATGCCGATGACTGTGCATATTCGACTTGTTAATTATTTATCTGTTACTAATTATTTATTTGTTGTGGGTCAGGTTGACAAGCTTGGGCAGGGTCGGCATCCGTGTATTCGTATGGAAATTTGGTTCAAGAAATGCGACAGAGGTATGCTTTCTTTAACTAACCCTCAATCGTTTTTATTTCCCTTGAGTTTCTTATTTCCACCAGCATTGGTTTATAACTTTTTTGGAATGAAAGGCTTTGGAGTTTAGATTCTGTTTCTGTTTCAGTCATCCAGGACAAACTCGCCAGGGACCTAGAGAAATGCTTCGCAACAAAATTGGTGGGTGTCTGCACGATCAGCAGGGGCAGCTTGAGCTGCTGCTTGATGGGAATAAACTAAGGAAATAACCCTTTTTTTAAACGGGTGTATTTTGTTATATTCCTTTGTTGACTTGCGTTAATTTCTCATGTCTTGTTTATGCAGGACGGAACGATTGGTTCAGCGCCTCGTGGCGACTGGAAGAGCCACGCGAGCAGATAGTACTCGCATCTGTTTTCCTTCTCTGTTTTCCATGCCGCTGCCCCCGTGCATTATTCATCTGGAGTGTCTTGGGTGGCCTGGCTTGGCGCATCTGGCCAAATACGTGAGTCATTGGCGTTGCCAGAGTGAACGTAAAGACAGGCAGGGGTTCTTTTATAACCCAGTGGCAGCAATAGGAGCGTCCAACTCCGCGGCTACTGAGAAGCTCATGGTACATCCCAACCTGCACTGTTCGCATCTGCGCGGCACTTAGACGATTCTCCCTCATTTCCCCATGCTTTTTGCAGAGGAATGGACTTAATATTATTCTTTCCACAATTAAATATTTCAGATGAATTTTCGCAACTCAAAAAGCTTTCTGCATGCCGGATCAGACAGGAACACCGCAAGTAAATTCTGCAGTGTACCGCCAGTAGAGATTGAACATCGTAGCTAATTCGTCGGTGGTTCAAATGGCGATTTGGTTGTATTTTATTATTTGCCTCAAGCGGCATTTTGTTCCGCGAAAAATACCAAAAGTATCGAAGCTGCCATAGGCGCCGTCTTCGTCATGGTAGCCCGTCTTTTCCGTGCAAGGGAGCCCGCCGATCAACAACTCCGCTGTGGCTCTTCAGCCACAATACGAAAAACGTTTTCAATAGCATTTGCATGCTCATTTTACATAATGCTAGCAATTCGCACGGAGGCCACTCCTCTTCTAAAGGGAGCATTGCGGCAATCAGCCAACAGCGAGCCCTCATTCAACCCTCAAGGTGAGAGAAGTCGCTTAGACATGCTGCAGTTGCGGGCAAGCAAGGATATAAATTAATTACTGCACTTTTCCAGCAAAAATATAAATTAATTAATGCACTTTTTCAGGATATGTCTACCAAAGATTCTGGCGAAATAAAAATTCGTGAGATGAAAAAAGATAAAACGCAAATAGAAACCCGAGCAATCTTACTTTGTAGGAGAAATTCTACGGCATTAAACCCTGCAGCTTCTGCTAGGCCAGCCGTGGGGCCTAAGGTGGACGACGACTATATGAAGCTGGTCAAGAGTAAGTGCGCCTAACGCCATGCTCTACGGAAGACTGTCTAAACCCTAAACCTTTTTCAGATTATTACAGGGTAACAGAGGAAGAGCCAGAAATATAAATAAGAAGAGCCAGAAATATAAATAAAAAGAAGGAGGCAGAACTATAAATAAGAGAAAGAGGCAGAAATATAAATAAGAAACAAAGAGAGTGACGCCTTTGTGGTTACCATCAGCTTGCACTCCTGACGGGCCATAAAGAGGCATAAATGGTAGCCCCCCTCAACCACCCATTTTGGGTTATTGCAGGAAAAAGGCAGCAAGCTGTACGTACACCCCAAAGTGTCATTCGGGATGGCCCAAGGCTTTTTCGAGTTCAGCAGCCTCGGCCAGCAGTGCTGCTTTTCTTCTAATTTTCTGGAGAAAAAACGCAATTTACACAATATACGAATATAAATAGACAAAAAACACTAGTTCATTCATAATATTATTGAATGTTTCTAAACATACAAAATGAGAAAAACACGAGAGACGCACCTCGAGCTGTTCCGGCGTTGGCGTTTCTCCCGCTTCAATCTTCTTCTCCAGTTCAATAATGGCATTTATCTTCTTTCGCGTATTTCGCAATCTAAGGAAATATAAACATTAAAAGCGAGCTCTTTGTGCATGTGACTTTAAGTATTTTGATGAACATGTATATACACTCAAAATACAAAGCTGTATATATGTGCATGTACGTGCGTCAGTATATATATATATATATAT
>JRZD01000108.1:0-16078 GCA_000826945.1 Eimeria nieschulzi
TGGGATGCACAAGGACAGATGCTAATGCCGAGGTCCGTGGATGGCAAGTATTGTTGGCCAAGGTCTTTACACATTCTTTCTAGGTCCCAAGCCCATACTTGGGACATCCATCTAAATTGTATGCCACTTCCTGTCCACGTGTTTATGGATGTTGCGAGATGGGTTTGGTGTCACAAGGACAAGAGGAAGCAGTCACATTCAGGGAGATTCGGGCGTAGAGAGAGCATTGGGAATTTTGGACGTTGTTCAGCTTGCTGAGTATAAGGAGAGCAGTTGCTCAATGTTTCCAGCGGACGAACCAGCAAACGGTAAGGACGGGCGCAAGTATAGTAATCCTTTTGAGGTGTTACTCAGTCGATGCTTTTACAACTCTGCTTTTATTCGGTACGCACCACCATTTACCGTGTAATATAGAAGCGACAAAATAAATATTTCGTGCCGGCCGGTCTGTTCCAGCAAGTGCGATTTGGGGGATGCATGCCCGAAGTCGGTTGGAGGCAGAGGGCAATGTCGCGCTTGGATGCACAAGGACAGATGGTAGTGCCGAGCTCCGTGGTTGGCAAGTATTGTTGGCCAAGGTCTTTACACATTCTTTCTTGGTCCCAAGCCCATACTTGGGACATCCATTTGAATTGTATTCCGTTTCCTGTCCTTGTGTGTATGGATGTTGCAAAATGGGTTTGGTATCACAAGAGTATGAGGAAGCAGTTACATTCAGGGAGCTTCCCCGCCGTTGATATGCGTCGAGACAACGATGGGACTTTTGTGCGCTGCTCAGCTTGCTCAGTATTAGGCAAAGATTCTCTCACTGCTTGCAGCGGACGAATCAGCAAACTGTAAGGATGGAGGCACGTATATTAGTGTTTTTGATGCATTTCTCAGTTGGGGCGTGCACAGCGTTCCATGTATTCAATATGCACCACCATTTTCTGAATGTTATTGAAACGGCATGATAGGTATTTTGTGACCTTTGGTCTGTTCCAACACGTGCGGTTTTGGAGGATGAATACCCGAAGGTGGTTAGAGGCATAGAGCAATGCTGTGTTTGGATGCACAAGGACAGATGGTAGTGCGGAGCTCCGTGGTTGGCAAGTATATTTGACAAAGGGCTTTCCATATTTCTTCTATGTCTTAAACCTGTACTTGTAACATCCGTTTGGACCCTATGCCATTTCCTGTTTTTGCGCTTATGGTGCGTTTATAAATCTTGCGAAATGAATTTGGTGTTGCAAGAGTATAAGGAAGCGTTTACATTCAGGGATCTTCTCAGCCGTCTGTTGATATGCGTAAGGACAGCATAGGGGTTTGTAAGCGTTGCTTAGCTTGTTCGGTTTAAGGAGAGCACTCGGTCACTGCATGCAGTGGGCCAATCTGCAAATGGTAAAAGTGGACGCAGGTATAATATTTTTGATCTATTTCTCAGTTGTGGCTTGCACAACATTGCATATATTTAGTGCGCACCAGCTTTTACTGCATGATATAGGAACGGCACGGTAAATAATTTGTGACCGCTGGTCTGTTCCAGCAAGTGAGGAGTTCGGGGATGAATATTTGAAGGTGATTGGAGGCAGAGGACAATGTTGCGCTTGGATGAACAAGGGCAGATGGTAGTGCCGAGCCCCGTGGTAGGCAAGTATTGTTGTCCAAGACCACTATACATTAGCAGTCGCCCACCTATGCTAATTTTATTCGTTTGGACCTTAGGCCATATTCTGTTCTTGTGTTTATGGAAGCAGCTACTTGGGCTTGGTGACGCAAGGGTATGAGAAAGGAGTTACATTTAAAGATATTCTCAGCCGTCCGTTGAAGTACGGGGAAACGCTATTAAGGTTTTGGCGCGTTGTTCAGCTTGTTCGGTAGAAGGAGAGCAATTGCTCACTGCGTTGTGTGTTTGCTGTGTCGTTATGGAGATTGCTCCTTGTGGAGTGGTATTCTATCCTAGAAGGTTTCATGGTATTCTTTTTCAAGAGGATGATATCCCTCATTGACTCTCCAGCGGCTGACTGGCTAATTGAGCTCCCAAGCCCCAAGCACTAAAAGCGGTCTTGTTGTTTTGCTCAATTTTTAGAATTTTGTATGATGGGGTCCCAGCAGATTGGGAGTGGGTGAATCGTCGAAGGCAGTTGGAGGGACAGGGAAACGTGGCTTTTTGGCGCACAAAGGCAGATAATAGTGCCGGTCTGCTTCGGCTGGCGGAGAATGTGGAGCCCGCGCATTACACATTCCTGGTAGCAAAGGCGTACTTGCGACATCCGCTTGACCCGTAGGCCATTGCCTGTCCTTGTGTTTATGGATGCCTTTAAATCAGTGTGATGACTCACGTCCATTGAGCAAGCAGTTACATTTAGAAAAATTGTCAGCCGTCCGTTGAGACGCCTAGAGGAGCTTTGCGGGTTGTGCAGCATGTTGAGTGTAGGAAAAGCAATCGCTCATTGCTTACAGCAGACGAACCAGAGAACTGCAATGCTGGACGCAAGCATCGTAATGGTTTGACGTGTTTTTGTGTCGTCCTTGTGAGTACTTTGTTTGGAGTTGAATTATATCCAGCTATGTTTTATGACGTTCCGCTTCAAAAGGATGATATCCCTCGTAGACTGTGGAGCTCCTGCGAACCAATCAATTGAGCAGCCAAGCATGCGACGCGATCTAGTTCGTCTGCTGCATTTGTTCTTTAGTATCCCTGGGCTCCAGGAGATTACGACTACAGGCACACGGACAAGCACGCCGGTATCGGGCATTTGTGGATCCTTATATTCCGTAGCACGTGACTTCTGTTGTTACTCAGTTCGTGCGTGTCTGGCGGATGAATCTGTAAAGGGTTTTGAAGGCAGAACGCAATGTCATGCCACACAAACGAATGGTATTGCCGACAGCCCCATCGGTGGGAGACATTGTTGGCCAGGCATTGTACCTTACCGGTCGCAGATCCATAAATGCGGCATTCATTTGTCCGGTAAACCGTTTCCTGCCCCGGCTTGTATGGATGCTGCGGGATGGGTATGGTGAAGCAATGTTACTTCGCAAAATGTTACACTAAAGGAGATTCTCAGCTGTCTAACGATATGCGAGCAGACAGCATTGGGGCGTTTGCGGGTCACTCACGTTGTTCGGTACAGTAATCTCGTAGTGCTTGTAGTCAACAAACAAGCGGGGGACTTAAGTGGACGGAAGTACAACGATGTTTTTGATAGTGTTTGATATTTTTTTGTGGCTTTATGACGATAGTGTATTATTAGTGAGATTTCATCGGACTATTTTATTTCATGCCTTTTCAAGGGGATGGCATGGTTGTCTAATCTGCAGCTGCTTACTGAACAATTAAGGATTCATGCAAAACAAGCGATCTTGTCCGCTGGCTGGACTGGAATTTTTTGTTTTAGTATATCCTGGTGCAAGCAGAGTGTGACCCTGGGAGTGCGCGAACAAACTCGATGTTATACAACATCTGTAGAGCAACCTGTTGCGTAGCGCCAGGAGTCTGTTCTCGTTCACTACGTGTGTGGCTGGCGGATAAACACCGGAGGGTGGCTGCAGACAGACGGCAACAGCATGCTTGCATGCACACGGCCAAATGGTAGTGCCGAGCTCTGTTGGTGGCAGGTATTGTTGGTTGAGGGCATTATACATTCCTAGACACAAATCGTACTTGGTATTGAGGATGCAGCTCCATTCAGGGAAACGTCTTAGCTGTGTGCTGAGATGCGTAATAGCACCATTTGGGGTTTTTTGTCGTTGCTCAACTTGTTGGGTATAAGGAGATAGTCGCACAGTGCTTGTAGCTGAGACGTCAGCCGAGGGATAGGGTGGACGCGAGTGTGGTAGTTCTTCACATGTTTCTGTGTTGTACTGGCAATTAGTGAACTTTAAGCTCTATTCCATGGCACTTGGCTTTTTGTATGCCGTTTGAGGGCGATAGTATTCGCCTTTTATTCTGCAGATGCTAACTGACCAATTGAGCACCCACTCATAACATGTCATCTTGTTTGTTGACCGAATAAGTTTTTATTCAGTATAGCTGGGTCCTAGCAGATTATGACTACGGTGGCCAACAACCACGCACAGGGGCATGCGACATTTATAGTGCGATCTGTTTTCGAGTGCTTATCTTCTGTCCTTCTTTAGCAAGTCAGTCTCTAAAGAATGAATATCCACGAGCGGTCGTAGGTACAGGCAAGCGTGGCGCTTGGCCACACAAAAAAAGATGGTATTACTAATATCTGGCGGTGGCAGGCTTTGTTGCCCAAGGGCATTACACATTCCTGCATGCGAATTCCTGATTAGGGCATCCGTTTGTCCATGAGGACATATCCTGTTCTTGTGTTTATGGATATCGGGAACTGGATTTTGTGGGTGTTAGAAAGAAATAGTTACAATCCGATGAATTTTTCTGGAGTTTGTTAAGATTCGTAGAGCTAGAATTCGGAATGTCCGCGTCGCTCAACGTGTTCGGTATTAGGCGAGCCATCGCGCAGTGCTTCTAGCAAAGGAACCAGCGGACGGCTACCGTGGACGCGATTATACTAATGTTTTTGAGATATTTCTGTGTCGTTATGATGACTGCTATATTTAGACTGCAGTTCCGTCCGGCTGGGTTTTATCGTATTTTGTTACAAGGTGGTGATGTCCTTGCTCTATTTTGCAGCTGCTGGCTGGTCAGTTGAACAACTACGCCTGAGAGGCGATCTTGTGCGTTGGCTCGTTTTGCTTTTTCACTGTAGCTGGGCCCCAGCAAATTATGATTATGAAGCAGATTATGACAAGGGTAGCCACGCAAACAAGCACAGCGGCAGTCGACACTCGTGCAGCGATATGTTAGATAGGGCCTGACTCCTGTTCCGTTTCATTAAGGTGCGAGTTTGGCGGATGAATACCCGAAGGCGGTTGAAGGCAGAGGGCGACGTTGTGTTTGGACGCACAAAGCTGGATGGTAGTGCCGAGCTCCATGTCAGTGCCAGACATTTTTGCCAAAGCCATTAGACATTCTTGTTCGTAAACCCATACTTGCGGCATCTGTTTGGGCCGTATCCTATTTCCTGTCCTGGTATTTGCGGATGGTCCAAAATGGGTTTGGTGAGTCAAGGGTATTAAAAAGGCAGTTATATTTTAGAATATTTTTCTGCTGTCTGTTGAGAAGCTCAAGTGCACCATTTGAGTTTTTGCGTTGCATAGCTGGTTTGGTATCGGGACAGCAATTGCGCAGCGCACAGCTTGTAGCGAACAAACGAGCGGACGGCTAGGCTGAACCCAGGTTTAGTAATATTTTTGATGCGTTTGTGTGTGGTCATGGCGGTTGCTGTATTTGAAGCGGGATTTCATGGGAGTTGGTTTTGTCGAATTGTGTTTCAAGGTGGTATCCGACCTGTAATCTGCAGCTGCTGACTATCCATTTGAACTCAAAAGCATTAAATGTGATCTTCCTCGTTGGTCAGCTTTTTGTTTTAGTATTGTGGAGTCCCAACAGATGAAGACTAAAGTATGCAGGCGAACAAACATGACGGTATGCGAATATCGTGGAACGATCTGTTCTTTATGGCGTGGCTTGAGTCGTTGCATGTCCAGCGGATAACTAGCCAATGGCAGGGGCAGGCAGAAGCCAATGGCACGCTTTGACTTGGAAGGGCAAATTGTACTGCCCAGGTTTGTCGCTGGCAAGCATTTTTATCCAAGGACCTTAGACATTCTTGAGCGCAAGACGTACACACGGTATCTGTTTGCTCCTTTGGCCATTCTGTGTACTTGTGTTTATGGACGTCACGAAGCGGGTTTAGTAAAACAGCGAAAC
This sequence comes from Eimeria nieschulzi, assembly GCA_000826945.1. Classification (NCBI taxonomy): domain Eukaryota; phylum Apicomplexa; class Conoidasida; order Eucoccidiorida; family Eimeriidae; genus Eimeria; species Eimeria nieschulzi. The sequence goes on from JRZD01000108.1 coordinate 5,783, forward strand.
AAGGTTGTTGAGCAAGCAATTACGTTCAGAGACGCTCAGCTTGTTTGGTATAAGGAGAGCAATAGGGATTGGTTGTAGCGGACGAACCAGCAGACAACTTGTGTGGGCGTCTTTCTAATACAATGCTTGATGCGTATCTGTGTCGTGGAGGGATTAATGCATTTGGGGCGGGTTTCGATCTGACTCGGCTTGATCCCCTTTTATTTCAAAGGGAAGCTATGCGTTATTCTATTCTGAAGCTGCTTACTCAGCTATTCAACAGCCAAACACATGTGATCTTGCTGTTTGGCGCAGTTTTTCTAATTTGGCATAGCTGGCTGCCAGCACATAATGGCTATGGTAGTCTGCAAGGAAGCACGCCGGCATACCAGTCTCGTGTAGTGATATGTTCGGTGGCCCGTGATTTTTGTTTTTGTGGAGTATCTGCGTTCCTGGCGGATTCATACTCGAAGGCTGTTGCATGCAGAAGGAAATGTCGCTTTTGGACTCTCAATTACAGCTGATGGAACCCACCTCCGTCGGTGGCTGGCATTGTTAGTCAAAAGCATCACATATTCCTGGCAGCAAAAGGTTTACTCGCGGTTTGCCCGCGGCATGAGTTTGTCCCGTTGAACATTTGCTGTCCTCGTATTTATAACTCCCACAAAATGGATTTGGTATTCAAGGGTAATGGAGACGCATTTATACTCAGCGAGATTATCTGATGTCTGTTTAGCGTAGAGGCAGCATTCAAGTTTTTACGCGTTGTCCATTTTTCTTGGTATACGGCGACACACCAGCGGATGAACACAGGAAAGATTACGGTGGACGGAAGTATATTAATGCTTTTTATATCTTTTTGTTCTGTTATGGTGCTTCCTGTATTTAGAGTGGGATTCGATGCGATTGTCTTTCATTGTATGCCGCTTTTAGGGGATGCTATCAGTTCTTTATACTGCAGCTGCGGAGCTGACTGGACATTTCAGCAACCAAACATAAAACGCGAGCTTGAATTTTGGCTTGAATTTTGGTTTAATATAAGTTCATTCAGCAAATTGCGACTAGGGTAACCACGCAAGGAAGCATGGCGGTATGCATATTTGAGCAGCGACATGTTGTGTAGGGCTTAATTTCTTCTACGGTATTTGGGCGTGTCTGACGGACGAATGCCCGACACGACTTGCAGGCATAAGGAAATGTGGCGCTTGGGGCCACAAAATTATATAGTAGGACAGAGCTTCGTCGGTGAGAAACATTGTTGCCTATGGCTGTTACCCATTTCTGGCCACAAAAGCATCCGTTTGTCCCGTATGCCAGGTTTTGCCTTTACAAATGGCTGAACTGTTCTCTGGTTATGCAAGCGTATTGGGGGAGCAGTTACAATGAGGGGATTTATTTATCGTCTGTTAGATGCGTGGAGATGATAATAGGGGTTTTGTGTATTACTGAGCGTGCTCAGTTAGCCGAGAGCAATCGTCGCATGGTGGTTGTACCAGACGAGGCAGAAAACAGCTAGTAATAGAGCAAGTAGAGTAAGGTTGTCATCTCATGTTTGGGTGTCATCATGGCGCTTGCTGCATTTGGCATGGGATTCTGTTTGACTGGTTTATTGCGTTTTGTCTAAAGTCTGTGTTACCGGTTTTCTTTTCTGCCACTGCTGACTGACAAGTTGAACACCCAACCAAGAGATCCGATATTATTTGTTTGCACGAGCTTTTATTTGCCATAGCAACGTTCAGCACATTACGACTAGGGTATCCAGGTGAGCAATGTCGGAGGCATAGTACACTCGCGGAACGGTCTGTTCGATAGCGCCTGATTTGTGTTTTTATTCAGTAATTGCGTGTCTGGGGGATCAATACCCGAAGGGGTTGCAGTAAAAGGGTAGGGTCGATCGTGGAGGCACAAGGGCAGATGGTAATGCTGAATTCCGTCAGTGGCAGGCTTTGTTGGCCATGGCCGTTATGCACTTGTTGCGACAAAGGCCTACTTGCGGCTTCCATTTGTGCTGTACGCTATTTCCTGTACGTGTGTTTATGGATAGATTGAAGGGTTTGGGGTAAGCGGTCAACTTCAGGAAAATTGTTCGAAGTTTGTTGAGATGTGTACAGACAGCATTGGGGTGTTTGCGCGGTGCTCAATGTTTTTGGTGTACGGAGATAATGATCCGCTGCTTGTCGCGGACGAAACAGTGGACGACCAGAGTGAACCCAAGTATACTAATGTTCTGCATGCATTGTGTATCGTCACGCCGGTTGCTGTATTAGGAGTGACATTCCATCCAACCCTGCTTTATCGTATTGCGCTTCAAGGAGATGGTATCCGTCCTTTACTCTGCAGATGCTGACTGACAACTTGAACCATCACGCACTGCACAATGTGCGATGTTGTTCGTTGGCCCCAGATTTTGAATTCAGTATAGGTAGGACTTCTCATATTACGACTAAAGCAATCATAAGAACAAGCGTGGCTATGTATGGGACTTTAGGAACGATATGATCCATAGCTCTTGACTTTTGGTCTGGTTCAGTTTTTGCGTGTCCAGCAGGTGAATAACTAAAGGCGGTTGCAAGCAGAGGGCAGCGTCGCGTTTGGAGACACATAAACAGATGGTAGTGTCGAGCTTTTTCGGTGACAAGCACTGTTGGTCATGGCCATTAAACATTCCTGGCCGCTAAGGCATAGTTGGAGCATGCCTTTGTATCAGATGTTACTTCCTGCCCTTGTTTTATGGATCCGACAAAATGGGTTTGGTGACACATCGGTGTTGGGGAAGTAACTATTTTCAGGGAAATAAATCTATTGTCTTTTCAGACGTGTACAGACGGCATTCAGTTGTGTGTTTCTAAACGTTTTCTCCATATAAAGGACAAACGCACACTATTTGTAGCAGGCGAAAGATGTGGCGGACAGGGTGGACGCAACTATAGTAGTATTTTTAATGTTTTTGCATAATCGTAGCAATTGCTGTATTTGGAATGTGATTCCATCCGACTTGTTTTATTGCTGTTCGTTTTATTGGGACGGTATCCGTCCTGTATTTTGCAGCTTCTGACCCAACACTTGAACACTCGAGCATGGGGAGAAATATTGTTTTTAGGCACTTTGCTGTTGATTTGTTGTAGATCGATTCCCGCATATTGCGACTACGGTAGCCACGCGAAGCAGCACGGCGGTATGGCGCACTCATGGAACAATATATTCCGTAGAGTTTGACTTTTTCTGTGGTTCAGCAGGTGCGTTTGTGGAGGAGAAATACTCGAAGGTGGTTGCAGGCAGATGGCAACGTTGCGTTTGGACGCAAACACACAGATGGTAATGCTGAGGTCCGTCTGCGGCAAGTATTGTTGCAAAAGCATACTTGCGACGCACGTTTGTCCCGTATGCCATTTTCTATCCGTGTGTTTATGGATGCTGCGATACGGGTTTGGTGATGCAAGGGTATTAGAGAAGCAATTATATTGAGGCAAATTTTCGGTCCTTTTTTGAGATGCGTAAGGACAACATTTGGCTTTTTTGTGCGATGGTCGTCTTGGTCGTAGTGATGAGAGCAATCGCAAACAGTTTGTAACAAAGCGAAGCAGCGTACCGCTAGGGATGAAAAAAGTATAATAATGTTTTTGATTTGCTTCTCTCTCATCATGGCGATCGTTCTATTTCGAGTGCGGTTGCAGCCGACTTTGGTTTATCGCATTCCGTTTGAAAAACGGTTGTACCCTTCTCAATTTTGCGGCTGCTGATTGACAAAAACACCCAAGTAAAAGACCTCATTGTATTCCTTGGCCCGATGTCATGATTCAACATAGCTATTTTCTGTAGTTTACAGAAAACGGTGGCCAGGCGAACAACTGTGGTGGTATACCACACTTGTGGTGCGATCTGATCCGCAGCAAGCGACTTGTGTTCTGGCTTAGTTTGTGCGTGTGTGGCGGATGAGTACCCGAAGGCGGCTGCAGAAACAGGGCAGCGTTGCGTCGCTATCTTGGACGCATGGAGGCAGATGGTATTGCTGAGTTGTGTTGGTTGCAGGCATTGTTGAGCAGGGACCTTAGACATTCCTGGGCGCAAAGGCATGGCCGCCGCATCCGTTTGTTCCTTAGGCCCTTTTTTATTGTTGTGTTTATGGATTTTGCAAGAATGGATTGGTGTCGCAAGGACATTGAGGAAGCTGTTACATTCAGAGATGTTCTACATCAGGCTCTTGAGACCCGTAGAGACAGCATTGGGCTTTTTGAGCATTGCTCAGCATTTTCGGTATATAAGGAAAACAATTGCACACTGCTTTAAGCGGATTAACCAGCAGAAGGCTAGGGTGGACTCAGGTATCACACACCTTTTGATATGTTTGTTTGTTGTCGTGGTGCTAACTGTACTTGGTGTGGAATGTCATTGGATTCCGTTTTATTGCATTCCACTTCATGGCGAGGATGTCGGTACTCTGCTCTGCAGCTTCTGACCGGCCAATTGAACATCCACGCACAAGACCCGAAATTGCTCGTTTGCGCAACTTCTTAATTTCTCGTATCTGGGTCCCAGCGGATTATGAGTACGGTAGCCAAGCGAACAAGTTCGGTAATTTGCCACATTCGAGCAATCTGTTTTGTTATGAGTGGCTTCTGTTTTGGTTCAGATCGTGCGTTGTTAGCGGATGAACACCCGACTAGATTTGCTAGCGGGGTGCAGGGTCGCTCTTTAATGCACAAGGTTAAATGGTAATGTCGAGGTCTGTCCGTGGCCAGCATTAATAGCGAATGCCATTACAGGATCTTGGCGACAAAGGCATTTTTGCTTCATCCGTTTGTTCCGTTGGAACATTCCTGTTCTTGCGTTTACGGATATCACGAACTGCTTTTGATTACTTAAGACTGTCGGAAAAGTGAGTAAAATACGCGCAACTGGCTGCCGTTTCATAGGATGCAAAGAGGCAATATTCGGGTTTTTGCGCGTCTCTCAGCTTTTCGATTCAAAAATGGCAATTGAGCAGTGTTGGTAGGGGAAAAAATTAGCTGACGGCTTGAGTGGACACTAGCAATGCTTTTCATATGTCTGATCATGGTGATTGCTGTATTTGGAGTGGGATTCCATCCGACTTGCTTTTATTGCAATCTGTTTTAGGGGGATGGCATTCGTTTTCTGCAGCTGATAATTGGTCAATTGAAGACCCAAGAAACAGCAACCTTGCTCGTGAGCCCGATTTTCTGATTTGGCACACAATAATGCAGCCACCTGAACAAACACAGCGGTATACAACATTTGGAGGAAGATCTGTTTTGTAGTGCTTGAGTTTCGTCCTTGTCCAGTTGGTGCGTGTCTGGCTGATGGGCAGATGAATAGCCGAAGAAGATTGTAGGCAGACGGTCCTGTCGCTTTTGAAGGCACAAGGGCCGATGGTAGTGCCGGGCTCCGTCGGCGGCAAGCATTGTAGGGCAAGCTCATTACACGTGGCTGCCCACTTCTTGCGGCATCCATTTGCTTCGCATGCCATTTCCTGGCCTTGTGTTTATGCATGCCACGAAATGTATTTGTTGGCGGAAAGTATTCAGCAAGAAGCTCCACTTGGTCAGATTCTCTGTTAATTGTTGAGATGCACACCAACAGCATTCGGGTTTTCAAGAGTTAATAAAATTGTTTTGTATAAGGAGAGCAATCACGCAATGTTTAAAACCGATGGGACAGTGGGCGTATAGCGTGGACGCGAGTATAGTAATACGTTTGGTATGTTTCAATGTGGTGATGCGGATTGGTGTATTTGGACTGGATTTTGCATTTCCGACCCGCTTTTGAGCATATTCCATTTCTATGATATGGTATTTGTTCTCAACTGTGCGGCTGCTGACTGAGCAAATGAACATCCACGGATGAAACGTGATCTTGTTCGCAAGCCGGAGTTTTAAATTTTGTATACCTGGGTTGCAACACATTACGACTACGGCAATAACTTGAGCTAGGACGTCGCTGGTCAAGCTAGCTGTTTCCTAGCATGACATTTTTTTGGTTCAGAAGTGCGTGTCTGGCGGATGAATAATCGAAGGCGCAAACAGATTGAAACGTTGCGCTAGGACGCACAAAATCACATTGTAGTGATGAGCTTTGTCGGTGGCAGGCACTGTTGGCTACTGTCCATTAAATGTTTGTGCCCAGAAAGACCTCCTAGCGGCATCGATTTGCCCCGTATGCTATTTATTGTGCTTGTGTCTGTGGAGGCGACGAAATGGGTTTGGTAACGCAAGCATTTTGATAGAGCATTTACATTCATGGAAATTCTTATCCGTGTCTTGATATGCGTAGAGAAGAACATTCGAGATTTTGTATGTTTTTCAGTACCTTCAGTATAAAACGACACATTAGCGGACGAAGGAATGGACGGCGAAGGTGGATGCAAATGTATAAATGATTTTGATATGTTTCTGCGTCCTGATGGAAGTTGCTGTATTTGGGGGGATTTCATCCGACTTGGTTTTATTGCATGCCGTTTCGTGGAAATGGTTTTCGTTCTCTATTCTACAGTTGCTGACTGCCAGATTGAAGACCAAAGTATAACATGCCATTGTGTTCGTTGGTCCCACTATTTTTATTCAGCATAGCTGAACCCAGAAAATTACGATTACAGTAGTCTGGCGAGCAAGCACAGCGGATGCAGTCCATATTAGGCTGGGCTTGTTGTGTCCGGTGAGGCTCTAGTTTGCAGAACATCTTTTTTCTTCAGTGATCACCAGCATTTGCTGCATGAGAGTAGTGCAATACATAGCGCATGATATTGTGGTCAGGTTCAGTGTGTGCGTATCTTCGGGATGTATAGCCGGAAGGCGGTTAGAGGCAAATGGCGGTGCTGAACTTGGCTGCATACGGACAGATGGTCGTGTCGAACTCCGTTGGTAGTAGGCTTTGCTGGCCAGGGGCATTACAAGTTTGTGGATGAAAAGGTCTACTTGCAACATCCGTTTGCGTCATATGCTTTTTTCTGTTTTTGTGTTTATCAATGAGAGGAAATGGGTTTGACGGCACATCGGATACTGAGCGCACAGTTGCATTCAGGGATGTTCGTAGGCGTGTCTTGAGATGGGCAGACACATCTTTCGGGTTTTTGGGCCTTGTTCAGCTTGTTCGGTGTAAGCAGGACAATAACCCACTGTTTGTAGCAAACAAACAAGCGGCTGCATAGGGTAGAAGCAAGTATAGTAATGCTTTTGCTATGTTTGTGTGTGTTCTTAGGGGTTCCTGTGTTTGGAGCGGGATTTCATGCTACCTGTTTTGCTGCGTTCCATTTGAAGGTGCTATGCGTCCTGTATTTTGCAGCTGCTTACCGACGAATTGAACTCCAGCCACAAGGCATCATTTTGTTTGTTGGCTCGATTATTTTGTGATGTAGTATTCCTGGGTTCCATCTTCTGAGAACTACAACACGTTGCCTCGCCAACAAACACGGCGGTGTACGACACTCGTGAAGCCATATGGTTCGTACCGCGTGACTTCTGCTCCGGTTTAGTTTGTGTGCATCTGGCTTATCAGTAGCCGAAGGCGGTTGTAGGCAGAGGTCAGGGTCGCGGCTCGACGAGCAAAAAACATATGGTAGTACCGAGTTTTGTCAGTGGCCGGTATTGTTAGATAATGGAATTACAGATTCCTGACGATTTCCTGTCTTTGCGTTTATGGATTGCACAAAATAGAATTGTTGGCGGAAAGGCATTCAGCAAGAAGCTACCTTTAGTCAGATTCTCTGTCATTTGTTGAGAAGCTTACCGACAGCATTCCGGTTTTTGTTCGTTTCTCAATGTTTTCGATGTAAGGAAATAATCACGCGGTACTTGGAGTGGACGAACCACCGAACGCCTAGGGCCGACGAATGTGTAGTAATGAGTTTACCATGTGTCTATGTCGTCGTTGCAATTGGTGTTTTTAGGCTGGGACTCCATCTGACCAGTTTTATTGTGCAGCGTTTGAAGGAGAAGGTATCCGTCCTGTACATTGCAGCTGCTCATTGGCCATTGGGACACACACCCATGAGATGAGATACTGCATTATTTTGCGATGTTTTAACTTTGTATAGTTGGGTCCCAGCAGATAATGACTACTGTAACAAGGCAAAGCGCGGTGGGTTCTTTCCATATTTGCGTAGGTGAGTTGTGTCCAGGGCTCTGGATTGAGTAGCACAGCTTTTTGTACTTACACCAACATTTAACACAGCTTATGGCAGCGGTACGATACGGAACAGCTGGCGTGTGTTATTCTCTAGAAGTCTGCGTCTCGCGACAGGGTACCCGAAGGCGGTTGAGACAGAGGGCAACGTCGTGCTTGACTGCAGAAGGGCAGATGGTAGTCCCGAGCTCCGTCTGTGGTAGACATTGTTCGTCAATGCCGGCACAGATTTGTGGCCTCAAAGCAAACTTGCGGCCTAAGTTTGTTATGTATGCCACTTTCTGTCCTTGTGTCTCTAGGTGCGTCAAAGTGGGTTCGGTCGCACCAAAGTATTAAGGAAGGAATCAGAGCTTCTCAACCTGTTGACATGCCATACAGAGAGCACTCGAGTTTTTGCATGTTTGTATATGTTTTCGGTAAAAGGAAAGCAAATACCTGCAGTGTTTCTAGCGGGCGAACGATCGGATAGTTAGCGTAAACTCAATTCTAGTACTCTTTTTGATGTTTCTGTGTCGTCACAGTGCTTGCTCTATTTGGAGTAAGATTTAATTCAAAAAAGTTCTGTCGAATTGGTTTGGAGGGCATGGTATCCGTCCTGTATTCAGCAGGTGCTTATAAACCAATCAAACACCCAATTGGAGGGGGCGATCTGGTTCCTGCACCCGAGTCTCGATTTTTAAATTCAGCATAGCTGGGTGTCAGTAGGTTACAACTAGGATGCCCAAAACGCAAATCACGGCATATACGAGATATGTTGGTAGGGGCGTTGTGTCTACTGCGGCTTTGGATTGTAAAACGCAGTCCTTCTTTTGAGTACCCAGTAGCGTTTACTGCATGGTGTGGAAACGACGAGATGCGTAGCTCTTGGGTTCTGGTCTATTCCAGAAAGTGCGTACCTTGCGGATGCATACCAGAAGGCGGTTGCACGAAAAGGAAACCGTGACGCTTGGAGGCACAAGGACAGCTGCTAATTTCGATATCGGTATGTAGCGGACACCATTGACCGATGGTATCACATATTCCACGTCACAAAGGCCTAATTGCAGCATTCATTGTTTCATATGCCATTCCATGCGGGCAGGGAAGGAACTGGCGGACAGCTAAGGTGCGCCCAAGCATAGTCGTGTGTTAGACATGGTTTTGTGTCGTGATGGCGAATGGTGTATTTCGAGTGGAATTCCATCCAACTTGTTTTGATTGCATTCCATTTGGAGGATATGGTATTTGTTCTTTGTTGTGCAGATGCTGCTGACCAACTGAACACCCAAGCATAAGACGTCATCTTGTTCGTTTGCCCAACGGAAGAGATTTTTATTCAGCATTGCAGAACGCAGGTTTTCTCAAGTACACACTAGCATTTACTGCATGCTATAGGAACAAAACGATACGTAGCGGTTAAGTTCTGTTCTGCTCCGTTTTTGGCGGATGGAGATCCGAAGCCATTTACAGGCAGAGAGCACCGTCGCGCTTGGATGCACAAGGATGCATTCTTAATGCCTGATTCCGTCGGCAACAGACTTTGTTGGCCTGGCATTACATTATTGGGCCTTTTGGTGCCGGCTTGCGGCATTCATTTGTCCCGTAGGCTCTTTGTTGTCCTTGTGCTTACGGATGAGGGAAAATCGGTTTGGTGGCGCAAGGATATTGGCCAAGCAGTTACACTTACGGATCTTAACCGTATTCTGAGGTGCGTGGAGACGGCTTTCGGATTTTTTGTGCGTTGCGCAGTGCTTTCAGGATAACACGACACAGGAGCGGACAAACCACAGGACCGTGAAGGCAGATAAAAATAGCGTTTTGATTTTTGCTGTATTAGGAGGCGGATTCTGTCCGATTGGGCCTCATCGCACGCCGCTTCAGGGCTGTGGTATCCGCTTTTCATTCTGGACTTGCTGACTGACCGACTTTACACCTAAGCAAAACAAGCCATCTTCTTTGTTGGTGGAGCGTTTTTCTTTAACCTAGCTGGGTCCCAGTAGATTACGACTAGTATAGCCCCGCGAACAAACACAACGGGAGCAATCTATATTTGAATACGTGCATTTTGTCCTGTGCGGCTCTAGTTTGCAGAACGTCGTTTTTCTTTAGTACGCACCAGCATTTGCTGCATATGAGAGCGGTGCGATATGTAGCGCGTGACATGTGGTGTGGTTCAGGAAGTGCGCATCTTGAAGATGAATA
>JRZD01000111.1:0-15935 GCA_000826945.1 Eimeria nieschulzi
GGGACATCGCAGACAACCTGCCAGAAAAGCAATTGCATGCAACCCTGGACGCTTCTACGATGTAACACTCACATCACGCGTTAATAATGAGCCAAGACCACAATGTCGATTCACTTGGGTAATTATATTTCCAGTTAATAGGCTAATTGCTACAAAAAACACGCACTACACTGGACAGACTAACAAGCAAAGCGTAACACATTCACACGGAAACTGGCCTACCAGCATCAACGAAGCTACAGGCCAAACGCGGCATCCAGTAAGATATACGACAATGCAAACGAACTGCAAAATTTTCCCTCACCCAATCCATTGACCCAGCCAGCCTGGGGAGGACAGGACTGCCTTGTGGCAGGAGCGTGTAGTTTGTGATCCCTGCGCGTTTCAGTCTTTTCTTTGCTTCCTGGAGCATCCGCTCTCGGACATCGTGCAAATATACCTTCCCCTTGTTCTCCATTTGTGGACCGAATGCCAGTGTTTTGCCTCCACTTCCTGCGCAGTAATCCAGAACCTTCTGTCCCGGCTTCACCTGGGCAATTTGTACACACACACACATGTTTGCATGTTTGCCGCTTTCCAAGCTTCTAATGCAGAACTGAAGAACCATGAGAAGCATCGTTACGCCTGGCCAATAAACTCTGCGGTCAAAATGGCAGTCTTACTGCAACCTTCAGAGCCGCAAGTTGGCTGGCTTCATCCTGGATTTCAAAATAACCTCGATGGAATTCCGGTAGATCATTGAGTCGCTGACGATGAGGCAGCACGAGGGCATACGGCGAATTCGAACTTTTCTCCACAGCTATTCCTAAACGGCGTAAACAGCAGCACATTCCCTGACAAGACAATCAGCGTGCTTCATGGGAATGATTTGCTGGACCATCGAAATGCCTTAGATGTGCCAGGAAATGAAAGTTCCTTGCCTTTGTTTAGGAGGTAGGTGTAAAGTCGATCTCTGGTTATCGTCAGGGGATTTATACGCAGAAATGTGGGCGCTTCTTCGTTGAGTGTGTTGCAAATATTAATTGCTTTGGCCGTGCCATAAGAATTCTCGATGCGCTTGTAAAGCTCTTCTGGGAAGGACGTCCTAATTGCAGGTGGCAGCCGATCGTTCTGTGCCTGCAGCTTCCACCTGCACTCAATCATCCACCCTCTCAGGACAAAACTTGTGAAAAGACGGCGAGCAATCTGAACAACAACATGGACTAGGAACGTGTCAACATGGTTCAGATAATATAAAAAATATGTAGCTTGCATACCGATCAGAAACGAAGTAGGTACGGATTCTGCTAGACCATGAAGCTGGTGGCGGAGTAATGTAATCCAGGATGCCTTTCCACTTGACTATTTGGTAGACGTGTTCTGTGATGAACTTCTTGTCGTTGCTGCCAACGCTTTTATTGCATTTGTAGTAATGCCGCAAGAATAGATCCAGTGGAAGATGGCCAGTGGAGTGGGGCGCGTAGTACAGCTGCAATGCCTGTTCAACATGCCGAACACGAAATGCGTTCATCTTTCAATATCCTTAAAGATATTGATCAAGTCTGGTTTGGCTTCTAAAGTGGATCCATCCCGACTCGCCGGCTGTGTGATCTAGAAATGATCTGATAAAGTTCCCTGGTGAAGAAAAAACAAAGACTTCACAAGATCCTCTATTACACTTGAATGCTCGGGGTAACTAGAAGAGTGCCAGTAACGATGATACCAGCCAATTCAGTTTCATGAACTAAAAGCGTATAACTTTGGAACAGATTATATTGTAGTTCTTTCAAAACCGTTTGGACAACTTTTATTAACATACCTCAATACCTGTTACGTGCTAGTAGGCCTTTCTTGGCATGCTCTTCATTTTGTTTGTTTGCATGCGATCGTTGACGCCCAAGCGGCTTACACAATTCAATTTAGAACATCTGGACACCCACAAACGACTTGTTTTATCTGGGAACATCCTAGTTAATTCAGTTGCCTTTTGACATTCAGAGGGTTCGGATTTTGTTTAATTGCCAACCCCAACGCACCTTTACAGCCGTGGCAATCTCAAATCTCCCTCCAAGCACTCAGTCCTGCGGACTGGTTTACCTCCGAAATTGCGCTTTTTTCAGTTTTTTGAGAGCAGTTTAAGGAGTCTTTTTTAATTTTTCTCGATGCTCTGGCGAGGGAAGAACGCATTGACCTCCAGTCACTCGGCGCATGTCCCCTAGTCGGCCTAGCTTGCCTTTGGTAACACATCTCGTGGGTTTATTTCCTTTATTTGTACTTGGGAAAATTAGAACGAGCTGTTCATAGTTTGCCGCATCCAGAATCAGACGAATGGCCGTTTTGAAAAGTAACGCAAATTCGTTCGGTTGTGGCGAGAGGCCATACCGGACCATTCCTCTTTAGCACCGAGCCTCAGGCACTGGAACGTCCCATTCAGCTTGCGCCATGATGACGGAAAAGAGAGATCCGGAGTGCATGGAGAGGAGCGAAGCCCTGGCTGGCTCGGCAGTAGACACACCAACAGCTCCACCAGGAAACGTCATGGAATCTCAAAAAGGCTCCGTTTCCCGAAGTGTTTCCGTTGCAGGCATGATCCGAGAAGGAGATTTGAATGGCGAAACAGTGCGTCTTATTAGCGGTGATGGAAAGTTTTTGGATGTTCCTTTGCACATTGCAAAGGAATGTGAACTGCTTGATCGCATGTTGTCCGGGACGTTTGTGGAAAGTCAAAAACGTGAGCTAAATCTCCCGAACATAAGGTATCGAACGCTTTCTAAAGTAATTGAATATCTCCGGCGCAGATGCCAATGGAGGGAAGGTGGAGGGGTTCCTTTAGAGTTTGAGGTGGATGACGACATCGCCGTTGATCTGTTAATTGCAGCAGATTATTTGGGAATGAAGTGAAATACATTTTCAGTCAAAACTCTGCCAAGTTTTTCTTGCTGTAAAGTTTAATGCTGGAAATTGCCTTTTCATATTTCAGCTGCTCCCTCCGCCATGCACTTTCTTCGCACGGCTTTGGAACGCCGCACTGAGCTAAACTGTTTTGTTTTTATAATCTTTCGTAGTTATCCCTGGAGCTATGAGCCTGAGTGTGCCTAATGAAGTTCCACTCTTTGAGATGCCGACAGATTCTTCTGCTCGCCTCATGGTGCTGGCGTAGTTCAGATGTAAACTCTTACAGCCCCTAAGGGTCTATCATCCGTAGTACGGAAGGTAATGCGAGCCTCAGCCGTAGCGACACCTCAGATCACTAAACGTTCGGCCACGCGGATGCCGGTATTTTCAAGGCAGTTATTGAAATCCTCTCTGCAGCTCCCACAGAAGCGATTGCCACCGGCAGAGATCTTCTAACTAAAAAGAGAAGTAATTTGCCAGAGATGTTCCCAAGAGCAGTTGGCGTGCTCGAAGCGTGTTAGCAGAAAGAAAATATTTATTCAATATAACAAGTCTGAAAACTTGTACCCTTGTACCCTCGCATACTTCTGTGCAAAAATGATGTGAAACAAAACAAGAGCCCACTGCCAAAATCCCACACGAGAAAATCGTTTGGTCAGCGAGAAAAGAATCATTTCACTCTTTTTGATGGAGCCTCTCATCGCCTGAATGGAACCGATCAACGGGACTGAATCGCGTTGGGGGTCTGCTGCTGCGCATCCAGCGGCCAGATGAGATTCTTGCCTGGGAAAGTGTTTCGCACTCTCGCATTCTGTGACGTCCTTGTTATAAAAGGCACAACGCAGCAATTTATTTAAACGCAAACATTTTTAAAACAAACACAAGCACCGGAAACGAACGCCAAAAAATTCCCGCCAGAGGTTTTTCAGGGTTCTGCAAGGTGCGTCTCATAGGCCATTTCCTGTCTTTGGGTTTCTGGATGCCGCCTAGCGCGTTCTGTGCGAAGCGGGAGGTTTGCAAGCAGTTTAATTCAGGGAAATGTTCTGCCGTGTTTTGAAAAGCATGCAGCCAGCAATCGGCGTTTCAGGGCTTTGGTGAGCCCGAATAATATGCACTAGTCTTTGGAATGCCTCTTTGAAATGAATAAACAAAAGTTCCCTCCAGCATTAAAGCTGCCCCCGAATATGCTGGAAAATTCCATGCAGCACATGGCGCACGCCGGTGAGCGGCACCAGTGTTTCAAATTCTTCATCAATTGACGAGAGATGCCGGCGGCCAAGAAGTTCAAGCGTATCAAAAATGCCGGTCGATGCCTTTTGTATTTTCGATTTCGGGGGGCCAAGGAGCCACGCCAAAAACGAGCGTCTGCCCCCAGCAACGAGGTGTGCATCCAGATTCAAAATCTCCTCAACTTGCGTCTGTTGCACAGCAGCCGAGGCTCCACCTAGAGGATGTCCAGCTCCCGAAGAAGCAGCAAAATGTTGCTCTTTGCCGTCTGTATTACGCGGCACAGCTGCTGTATTCCCTTGCTCGGTTTCGCCCTGTACAGACATTCCCTCAGATGCCCGCTTTACGATAGCCCTACTGCCATTGGCCTCCGCGTATTCCCTGATACGGCGAGTTGCCAGGCAGCACTTAAGCAGACGGAGAGAGGAAGAGTCCGAGGAGCTCAGAGGCTCTTTGATGGCGCTAGCCACCGCCTGAATCGAATGGGTTCCTGCCCTTCGTATCCAACGGCCAAGGGAAGTTGCCTGGGAAAAAAAAGTTCGCGCGAGCGACCTGCTGCGTTTCTGTAAGGAAGAAGCAGGGCGTAGAATGTCCGCAAGTCTCTGAATATCTTGCTTATTTTGGGGGTTTTCAAAGAAGAGCTTCGCGGCCAACTTGAGCCCGTTAAGCCGCTCCTTGGAAGTTTCATCGATCGAAACCGCATCTATTTCCGGGTTAAAGCGGAAATAGACTGACTCAGGAAGCATGTCTCTGAGGAGTTCATGAATGGCTTCTGTATTTGTTGCCGCGTTCACAAGCTGGTTGAAAATTCCATCCCAACCTGTCCGAGCCTCACACCTCTCGGATGCGCATTTCCCAGTTCCGATGCTTACAACTGCCTCTATCGGTACTCCAGGGAAAAGCGCCTTTGCCTCCGCTATGGCAATTGCTGCTGGATTGTTTGCGAGGAGTGCTCCGTCAACAAACAATTCATTTTCTATTTTCTTTCCAATGAAGAAACCGGGAGCGGCAGTTGTTGCACGCAACGCGTCGCGAACGCGGACGCAACATGATCCCTTGTACCGCCTCTCTTCATTTATCTCAGGAGAAATCAAATTAAAGGATTTAAAAGGACAGGCGAGCCGCCAGAGAAAGTTCCAAATGAAGTGGCGTTCAGGTGTATGGACAGTGTGCGGGTAGTTGTAATTCCGCCACACCACCACTTTGGCCGGATTCGTAGAAACCATGGTGGAGAGGCAAAACACTTTTGATACGGATTCATCTGCTGCGAAATCGATCATTCTCGTGTCACCGAATGCCCGCTGCAAAAGCGACTCCCACAAACTCTCATCATAGTACGCTTGGCGGACAACGAGGCGCGCACCAGCGACAGCTGCTGAGTCTTTAACGAAAATCTCATTTATTAAAGTGTCATATAAAGTTTCAAGCTCTGCGGCGCTGGCTTTCTCCATCCCTAAGAGAACGGCGATAATCCCGCCAGTCGAAGTTCCACAGATAATATCAAATACTTCACTCAGCTCCCTGCCGACAGACGCCGCAAGATGCTTCAGAAGCGCAACTGTCAGTACACCCCGCGTGCCGCCTCCGTCCAAGGCAAGAATGCGAAGCCCTCGCTGCCCAGCCACTCGCGGCTTCCACTTCCTCTGCCCCCCCAAAGCAGATAAGACAATCGTAGCCAGCCGAAGAGGCCGCGCGTGTTCCTGTACCACTCGTGTATGCCGCTCACCAGGAGGCAGTATGCTGGCCACCTGAAAATGAAGAGCTTTATCAGCCTCTCTGCCATTACAGTTTCCACTTGACCTTATTAAATTATTTTCATTCAGAGGGGTGCGGACTCGGGAAGTCAGCAGCCTGCCTGTGCAAAAGCGAATCACAGAGTTTAGTGCGGAGCGAATGGATGGGCATTTTTGCAGACGTGGGATAATTTCTTCGTTGTCTGTACACCAGGCATAGAGAAAATCAAGTGCAGCGAGTTGCAGCTTTTCCAGAATCACAATATCCGCTTCATCTCGTTTTAAACGCCACCATCGCCCTCTGCTGTATGGCGCTAATATCGCCTCTGCAAGGCCCCTCTCCCACATGCAGAGCCGCGTGTCTGTTCTTGAATTTCCAACCTGCATCTCTTCGAAAAGCTCTTTCGATACTTCGGGCGTCCCACTGCGGATGAGCCGGGCAAGCGCCTGGAGAGCGCCGATTTTTGTTTCTGGCTTTCCGGAGACAGCGGCGTCTAAAAGGGTCCGAATTCCAAGTGTCTGTACACCTGTTTGAAATTGCTTGGGACCCGTCAGCAAGCACAGAACTTGAAAAGACATGCGCTTCGTTGTTGTTTTAAAGTGGCCAGCAAGAAGAGGAATAGGCTCTCTATGGCTAATTCTCTGAAATTTATTTTCATTATCAATGCCGCTGTCTGCAGCTGCCGGGTGTATGCTGACCTCCAGTTGCGAGTTCAACGGCCACTCTTCCGTGGCCACCCCCAAAACTCCCCAGCCAGCTGGCTGACTGGCAGATGACTGGAAGGTTTCAATTCGAGCTTCCCGAAGCAGCAAAAGAAAGTCTGAGCTGAGATGCGGCAGTTCTGCATCTCCTCTTTCTCCTGGTGTCAGCTGAGGTTCTGCTGGCTGCAAAAGCTGTTGTGATCTCCTCTTAATCGCGGCAGCCAAATCCTCTCCTCCCACAGCGGCAATAGCTGCCCATACACCCGAATCTCCTGCTGATAGAGAAACGGGAATCCAGAGAACTGTTGAAGATGATTTTAAATTCAACTTTGCTGTTTTGCGTGTCACGCTCTCCAGACTCTCACAAATAGTTTTGTAAAAGCTTTTCCACTGCTCAGCAATTTTAGCAATTAAAAAGTGGCTTTTTGCGTTCGCAAGTGCGGCAGCTGTTGCGGGACATTCGGCCACTGCGTCATTTTCGCTGACTATTTCCCCACCCTGCCTAGCCTCCATCTCTTCCCTGCTGCTGGCGATACTGCAGCTGGCAGGAAAGTTCGGATGCAGGCGGATGCTCTCCGCTCTCTCCCCAGCAGGTGTATTGGCTATTATTAGGTTGACCGTTTCATCCCGTTGGGACTGTGCAGACACTCCAGCTTTCCGGCCGCGAAGCGGCAAGAGAAAGGATCTCCACCACGCTGATTTTCCGGCATTCGCATGCCCTAGAAGTGACCTGTCTGTACACTGGAAGTTCGGAAGTCTCCTGGCAGCAGCTGCGCCTGTCGTCTCACGCAGGCGATGCAAAAGTTCAACTGCCAGTCTCTCTGCTTCTGCCTGCAGCACCCGCGAGTCGGTCAGGAGATCGCCAGCAACTGAAGGAGACACATGTAAAAACGGCAGATTATTTGTTGGCTGGTCTTCATCTGTCTGTGAAGCACTTGCAGCCACAGAATCTCCAGATGCTTGTGCTCCGTTTTCCCTTCCAGGAAGAAGCTGGCTATTATCTTTTTGTTGAAGTGACGCTGCGTCTGGTGCCGATGCGGCAGCTTCGGAAACCGAGTGTCTAGACACCTCAGCACGTTGGCCCTGCATTGGCACTGGTCCGCCACCATCAGTCATGTTTTCCACACGTAAATCTTGAATATGTTCAGCATCAGCTCGAGCCTGAGAGGTGCCGCTTGCCCCTTGAGGCTTTTCGATCGCTCCCTCCCCCATTTGCTTTGATGCTGAGAAAAATTCTTTTAGTTTAGGCTCTGCAGTTGGCGATGCAAAATGCGCCGCGCCTCCCGCGCCGCTCCAGTCTTCTCCTTTTGAATGTTCTTTTACTTGCAGCTGATTTGCTGCTGCAGTTTTGGGTTGGCAGGGGGGGCTTATGGGTGGACTTTTAGGGCTATGGAGGGGGCAGGTGGCTGCATCTGCGCGTTCCTTTCCGCCAAGGATGCGCGCAGCGAAACGTTCCAAGGCCCTCATTAACGTCTTATGGCGCGCCAGGTGTCTCTCCACCTTGGCGCCAAACGCATGCAAAAGGATCAAGAGGTGCAGAGCATCGAGCTGTAGCAGCAGCAGCCGAATCGCTTGCTTGCTGTCGAGGTCCGCCTCCCTGTGCAGCCAGCGCGGCCAAAAGGGTTTAGGACTTGGCGTATTTATTATCTTTGCTAAAGAGCTCACAAGGCCCCTCTGCAGCAGACGGTCTAGTAGCGTTCCTTTGCGTTGGCACGCTTTCGAATGGGAAGATAGGGGAGATTCAAAATCGCCGGGAAGTTCCACGCACGCCTCAGCGCACTCAGCTCCGTGGCTCAACTCGCCAGCAACCAAAAAGACGAGGGCTCTCCCTGCCAAGGCCTGCTGCGCTGGAGGCCCTTGAAGCGCTGAGAGCAGCTGGTCAGCCACTAAACAAACACACACACACGCTTATGATTATCAGGGAGAGAGGCTTCCGTCCTACCCCCCATCTGCCAACACTGCGTTACTTCCTAGTGTACATACACCGCGTTAGCTGGTTAGCAGGCCTACCGTACAGTGAGGCGTGAGGGGCGCTCACACATAAATCATTGGGGTGGATGGACGCTCCTCACCTGTTGCAGGCAAATCAAATGCGTCTTGTGCCTCCTCTGCATAGTTTTTAGTTTGCGCGTCTCCTTCAGAGAACGGCTGCTGGAACTCTTCATTTTGCCCTTGGCTCTCTGCTGGCTCTCGCGCTTTGGGCTCCCGCGCCTCCTGTTGAAGAGAGCCGATTGTTGCCTGCTTCTCCTTTACACCGCCTCGGCCATCCCTTTGAAGCTGCAGAGATGCTGCAGTTTGCTCGGGAGAATGCTGTGGCTTGCAGCTAATGGGGGCGTTTCTCCTGGAGTCATTGGAAACAACATTCATCTTGTTCTGTTCAGACACCTCAGCGCGCACACTGCTGTTTCCAGCCAACTCTGAAATTTCGGGACGTTGGGCTGCTGCTTCATTTCTCTTCTCTGAAGGAGCGGCTGCGGGGGTCTGTACAGCCTCAGCCGGAGAAGCAGCAGCCAAGGGGCCAAACGCATGCCTCTTTGCTGCTGCTTCTTTTACTGTTGAAAATATTGCGGCAGCAGCGCTACTACGAGAGTCTGAGAAACTTCCAGCGGCTGAGGCGCTAGCAACCATCTGTTGCAATTGGCCACCTGGTAGCGCCGAAATGGAGGTTAGATCAGACTTCTGATGGCTGGCGCTTCCATCCTGGCTTGTGCTGCGTGGGCTGTCTAGACACTCTGGAATGTCCCTCCCTTGCATCCCCGCGTCACTGGGAGAAACAAACCCAGTCTGAGGACAAATACGATCTTTCTCTTCATCGTTCAAGACGAACAAGGAGAGATTCTGAGCATCTACGGGTGGGAGACTTCCACCTGAATCCTTTGGGTGTACAGACAGATGCGCCGGCGAACTTTTGTTGGCGTCTCCGCAGCTTGCTGGGACGCTTTCTCCCATGGCGCCAGACCCATCCTGCGAATTCAAAGGCACAGAAGGTTCTTTGCTGTTTACTGCCCGAATGTTTTAATAAAGAAAATATACTTTTGTTGAATGAAAAAGTTTTCCTCCTCTGCCTCCTGCCAAACTGTTAGTTTTCAGAGGAGCTCAATCGCACATTTTGAATTGCGTCCATAATTCTCCTCAGTCCACACCAGATTCCCCTTAAAGACAAAAGCTTGCTGTCTGTCTCTTTGCTGTCTGTCTCCTGCACGAGTTCTGGCAGCTGAGGTTTCGTAGGGCACTGACAGTTCCATCTGTCTCTTTGGCTTCGTTTCACATCTTTTAAATTTGTATTTTCTTGCTCTTCATTATGTTTCGTTGAACCATTTGCTTCAAGAGATAAACTAGCAAATGGCAAATCCGATGAGAAAGAACTAAATAATGCCGAAATCGTTTTCAATAAGCAGCAAGTGCTCGAAATTTTTCTAGTTGGAACTTCTCTCTGTGCGCTCAAGGCGGCCGGCAAGCTGTTCGCTGGTGTCGAGACACTCGAAGTGTTAAATGAAACATTTTCTCTCTCCCCATGCCATTTACTTCTATTAGACGAAACCGCCGCAAGTGTTCCTCTGACCAGCCGCACCGCTGGCTGCTGACAAGTTGTTCCCTGAGCTGCTGCGCTGCCCCATCTTTTCGCCTCTAGTTGCTTTACAATTCCATGGGAATGCTGCGGCTGGAAAGAAGATGTTGGTGTGCAGGAGGGAGAGGAGAACAGCGTCTGTCTCGCTGGCAAAAGGAGGCTCTTGCCCCTCGTTCGAAATGATCGCGTTGATGTTACACAGAGCCCAAGAAGGGCAATACACAACCAGACGGAGAGGTAAAACGTCAACCATTGAGATCTTGCTCTAGCGATTATTTCTGAGGACTTTCCTAATCCTGCTGATCCGAGATGCTCCCATTTTCGGGAAACCCTCGGGACAGGAGGGGCCACCATGAATGCAAAATACGAGGACAACCATCACGGTCAATAATTAATAGTTTAACTCAAACAAATAAACAAAAATGATGGCGTTACCATTCCAAGACGTCCTGTTTTGCCATATTGGTGGTGAGCATACACCTCACCGCATGCTGTACGAATGGAAAGGCTCACATGAGGCTGCCGATTGCCGATGCAAATGTTTGTCGTCACATATTAATGAATGAAATATAAACGAATTCAGAATAGAAATGTTTTTTGGAATTACAATAAGTGTGAGCAACTCGCATAAGTAAATAAACGTTTTATCTCGCGATCAGTTGATAACGACACATTTTCTAGTGTCTCTGAGCGGTGCCAATCGGATGCTATTTTCTATTTTGTTTCGATGAATACAAAATGGTTTTGAGTCTGTTGGCAGATATTTTAGGCGTGCCAACGAAACGAATCAAAACGAACCGAAAAGAAAAAGCAGAGTTAGTAGTTTTATCACGAGGTTTTTTCTGGGACAATTTAGAATATCAATAAGCCTTGGAGATGAGATTCTTTCTGTGGAACTTTGGGAGATGCTGGGGTGTATATACAGCTGGCACTTGGTTCCCCGGTTCAACAAGTCCTATAAAGGTAAAGCGGCAAGTGGTAATCACGACCCCTCGCTTTCTTCTCTTAAACAGAAGAAGATGGCCAATTCCGCTGCTTCTCCTAATGTGAATATTTGAAAGGGCAGTCCATTCGATGGTTTCAGCGAAAGTTTAAACTATTTTTGTTGTCTCGGTAGCCAGCTAGTAGCACCTTGTCTAGCTTTCCTCGCTAAGTTTTTCGTCCTCAGTTTCTTCCTCTTCTGTTTGTGCAAACGCCTTGGCTCTGCTCTCCAATTCCGTTGCTACTTCATTTGTCTCTTCTATTTCTTCTTTATTTAATTCTTCCTGTGCTTGGGCAATCTTCTCCTCGGCCTTTTCAAGTGCCTTTTCCTCTTTTTCACACTCGGGGTCTGTTTTCTTCTCTATGGACTCCCGATCAACAAGAAGTTGTTTCGTAGTGTTTGTTTATAAACGTACCTGCATCATTCCCATCTGTTTCATGCCCGCCGTCAGAGGCCTGTGCAGCAC
The DNA here is from genome assembly GCA_000826945.1 of Eimeria nieschulzi. Classification (NCBI taxonomy): domain Eukaryota; phylum Apicomplexa; class Conoidasida; order Eucoccidiorida; family Eimeriidae; genus Eimeria; species Eimeria nieschulzi. The sequence continues at coordinate 11,553 of JRZD01000111.1, forward strand.
TGTCTTCATCTCCACTAGGATTTGGTGAGCTCTCTGCCTCCTCTTGAATGTTATCTTCCTGAGACAGAGAGTTTAGCGAGCTGGCGGCATCAGAAACAGTAGCCTCAGTATTCTCTGTGGGTTTATGCACTGTTTCTTTGCTTTCTTAATTCGAGATGGCAAGACAGCTTACCCTCCGTCTCCTCGCTTTCTCCCGCGTCTTGACTGGAATCTGCCAGCCATGGAAAAATCTGCAACAAAAATACGACTAATTACATTGCATGCACCCAGACCTTCATCGTCGGTAACTTGCGTGTCAACATGCGCCATAATACTAGCAAGAACAGAAGGTCCTATGAAATCGATTCGGGCTCTGATTGTTTCGCAACCATCAGCCCATCGTCCTACGAGCGAAATTTCTCGGTAAACGAAGGAGGCCTCTGGGAGAATGGCCCTCTCTTGCCTTTATACTAAAACGCACAGCAGAGGCCAGGGCCATTTCGGCTATGACTGCCAATAAAGCGCAAGTAACCCATATTTGGCAACATTTATAACAATTAAACATTGGAAGTTCCAAATATTCGAGAATAATCCAAAGATAAGATCATCCGTAAGTGCCGGGACTGGTATCGGCGGTAATCACATTTGCTGTGTACGTACACCTCAAATCCTTTGCTTTCCTGTGCAATACGGCGCTGCTGAATGTTTCACCATTTGTTATGGAGGAAAATCGCCTACTTGTGTGTCATTTTATTCAAATGTTTGCGGTAAATGCTTACGGCCTCACGCTGTGCAATTTTAGCGACGTCTCTACCGTCAATACAACGATGTGAGCTGGGCGCCAGATCATCGCTTTTCCCTTATGAAGCGGAACACAGAGCGGGCCATATTACAGCAGGAACACTGGGGAGGTGTATGTCGGCACAGATAATGCCAATGAAATCTGGCTTACTCATTTTGACAAGACTTGTGGAAAGCTGAGAAGAAACTAGACAGAAATTACTTGAACATGGCCCTGTGCTTCCTTAGAATTTGTTCTTCAAGAGATATTCGCGTGATAACTAGAGCATCGTCACATGAAGTGTCTTATCAGTTCCATTTTGAGGCGCGTGTTTCTGTTTGCTGTACGCCCGTTCCCCGTTGGCAGTCTCTGAGTGTTGTTTCATGTCATGTGCTCGAAACGGTGCGGAGCCTCCAACGATTTCATCTGCGTTAATCACTGCGGCAGTAAAGGCGAAAAACGCAAATGGATGGTTAGTTTAAAAACATTGGTTGTTGGAGTTCCTGTGATAGTCTGTGCATAGGTGGACGAACGGTCATTACCATCTACAAACACAACTCAGCTGCACTTAATAAGAAAAATGGGCTTTAAAGATAACCAGTAGATGCTGATGTAAGTTGCTTGTCTCTTCACCCTACTTGCCGTGTAGACGAATGGGATTAATCGGGGGCATTCCAAGCATAAGGAATGTGGCTCTCCTGTCGAAAGCAGTTCATAAGAAGTGCGATTTGCCAGGCCCAATCTGCACTTGAACATTATCTCGGGGTTTCTTCTTTAAATAATAAGTAAAGAGTTTCAGAGATAAGAAACAATTAGATCATTGGAAACTGAAGTTCTATATTATGAGGGAACTCAAGGTGGTCATTCGATTCACACAGCCAGCGGCTGTATGGGGGGGCCCTCTCTCTGTCTGGGAAGCCTCCATCCCAATTAGTTCAACAAGAATAATGTTATTTGTTATTTCTGTTTCTTAATGAAGTTAGCCATTAAATTAAAGAGGAAGAACGTCGGGTTCTCAATTATGGATTTGCATTGAGGAGATCTGAACGTTCTCCCTACGACAGATCAAAAGACACATTGATCCGTGTGTTCTTTTCTCTCATATAAAACTCATTTTCTATTTTTTATTTTTATTATTTTTAAGTAAAACATTCCAATACAGGAATTCCGAGTGCAGGAATGAGAAAGTTGGTGTACGCATGTGGCTGCAACTGTACATACATCCCAGAGCACAAGCAGAACCCACCCATAAAGAAGCATAGCAATGTCTCTTTTTCAGCAAAGTTTATCTCTTTATTGGCTTTATTAGCGGATGAACATAATGGCACTGAGGCAACGAACGAGACAAGATGGCGAAAGAATCGAGAGCTCCGGAGATCTGGTCGGTTGTATCGTCAGCATTTCAGTAACTTCTCCTCAACTCCCTTTCCTCAGTCTTCCATTCGTGCATAGAAGTGGTAGGAATATGAGAGCTTCTTGCAGACTTTGCGGTGTACAGACAGCTTGTCCCTGTTTCTGTGTCCTCCATTCACAGTGTGGGACATTTTTGTAGTCTTTTGTATTGTTTCGTCTTGGCCGTGCGTGCAGCATTGTTGGTGGCGGACTGAGTGGCCTCGCGACTGCGTTTTACCTGCAGCAGCAGCCTGAGCTTCGCCATGCAAACATCCGGCTGATCGAGAAGCAGCGAAGGCTCGGGGGAAATTATATCAAAACGTCGCACGCAGATGCGGCAGTCCTCCACGCGCTCCTCTCTGCTCCGCGAAACCAACAGGAGTTTCCTAAAGGCGGCTGCGGCATTTCAAACGCAGAATGCTCGGCTGCACCTCCTGATGAATTTGTGTCTACGGCGAAAAAGATCGTGCAGGATCGCGTGGTGTACAGACACCTCTCGGTTACCCCAGCGGCGCTGCAGCAGCCTGGCCCCGCTATTTCCATCAGAAGTTCCGCTAGGCCCAACGGCAGCCAAAATTTTGTTTCTGAAGACGGGAGAATTCCCATGGAGTTTGGCGCTGGGGTCCCGCACCTCCTGGCGCCTGGGGGCTCGCACGTCCTGCGCCTGATTACTAACTTGTTGATGCCTTCCAACTTGTTAGTTGCCAGGAGACAAGCCGCTTCTATTTTCTCTCTTAGCCGCAGCGCCAAGTCTTCCCCAAACCGCTTCAATTGGTTGCCGTCGCTCTGGGGACAGGCGCAGCAGGCAGCAGGGCCTCAAGGGCTAAGCAGATGGAAGCCCGGACTGTCTCGGCTGCTCGTAGTGCAGGCCCTCCTAGCTGGGTTTCGAGAGTTCTTTTTTAAAAACAACAATGGAAATTCGCTCATAAAAAACTGGCGGCCAGGAGGGAACGTTGAAACGCAAGCGGCCCCAGGGACTGCCAGCTGCGTGTGGGCTGACGACATTTCCGTCTCCTCTTTTGCTGAGCTTCATTCCTCTAAAGCATTAGCTAAGAAGTTGTTGCTTCCAGCCTTCAGTGCATGCAGCTACGCAGGTCAGCCTGCACACAGCAGCGCCATCTGTAATCTCTAGCAGCAACAAGTATTATCCCTTCCTCATATCGTGTGTGTGCTGGCGAAGCGAAACGCCGAGTGCCCTCGCAGCCCCTTTGAATTGCATCGTGAGGCAGGCTGCATGCGCCGAATGCCTTGCTGTCTTGAAGGGCTTCGGTCTCTGCGTGCTGCCCTGCGTGGCTTTGCAGGAGAGGCAGAGGGGCTCTCTGCCTCCTCGTACTTTCCCAGAGCCTGGCTGCTGCAGCAGCTCTATGGCTCTTTGCTGCGCGGCACCTGGGCAGAGCGCCGCGCAGGAGCAGAGAAGGACTTCAAATACGAAGCCGTCGAAGAGCTCAGGAGCTCCTGCGGCAGCTCCGAGGGAGGCAGCAGCTCAGCGAGCGACGGCAGCAGCCAAAGCGGCGCGCGCATTTTCTCTGTAAAAGGATGCAAGGCATTCCCTCAGGGACACGAGGCAATTCGTCGGGTGGCAAGCGAAGGCGCGGGAGTTTTCGCGCCCGTCGGAGGCATGAGGCAGGTGCGACTTCCCCAGTGTGGGTAGGGTTTAGGGTTTAGGGTTTAGGGTTTAGGCAGAGCGTTTTGAGATTGTTTGCACAACCTGAAATGCTGTTAAAGGGCGGAGAACCTGCAGGCGGAGTTATTTTTCTCCGGCTTAAGGCGCATGCTCTGCCTGGTATTTCGAGTGTATATACATCGCAGGTGCTTGATGCCCTGGAGCGGCACATCTTGACGCCCTCCCCGCATAGACCACCCGTTTCCGTGGTCCTTGGGTCGCGTGTTGTTCGAATTGGCTTTCAAAAGACTGGCAGCAAAACTCCTGAAAGATGTGCTGCAGAAGTTGTGTGCGAGGATGGTGCGTCTTATTCAGCCGACATCGTCCTAAGCGCAGTGCATCCGTATGACCTGGGAATTCTCTTAAGGAACTCCGCTGCTTCAGAAAGCCCCAACTGCATGCAAAGCGCATGCAGCGCATTGAAAGAGGGAAGTGGCAGCCGCAGTGAGGAGGAGGGAGTTCGGGTGTCTAGACAGGGCAGCAGCAGCACCGCGCGCTCAGGTGTACCTACAATGGCGTCTATTCTGCTGTCTCTGCCTTGCGCCTCGTGGATTACAGTGCATGCATT
>JRZD01000112.1:5178-15882 GCA_000826945.1 Eimeria nieschulzi
GTTTCTTTCTGTTGCATAGAGTCAGCCCGATACATGAGGTTGTGAAAACATGCCACTCAGATTCCTGCACACGCGTTTACTTATGCGGCCCTCAGGACGAAGCGACTAAACGACTATGTGGACATGCAGAGACGAAGCAGACCAAAACGCCGCTTGAACGAAGATCTAACTGACGAGGAGCAGCCACGCCGTAGCCCAACCCCGCCTCTGACGCACTCAAGCTCTGGGTACGCCGGCGTTGTTTTCTTAGACGTTTTGGAAATCCCCTGTCATTTCGTTTTTATGACGAGTGTTTTGTCAAAGGTTTGTAACCCAATGGTTTTGTTCACTATATTGCGTTTCTTGCGTACACGCAGCGCCCCGATCTGGACTGGGCAACGAGGCAGCAATGCCGGAAGCGCAGAAGGCAGCGAAGCCACACAGGTTCAAATCCAGCAGCCCGCTGCAGCTGAGGGGCCGGCAATTCCAAACGACGATAAGAGTGCAGGAGAAGACGGGCAGACTGCTCAGTTGAAGAAGGATGAGACAGTCCCCGAAGATATGGCTCAAGATGGCATAGAGGCAGCACCGGAAGGAGCACCAGTTGCCAGTTGCCCTGAGTCGGAAGAGAGGGAGACGAAGGACGAAAGTGGTGGCGGTATTGAAGAAGCTGCCCTGGCGAACAAATCTGAAGAGCCGTGGGCGCATGAAGGTATCGCACCGCAGAATGCTCCAGTGGAGTAAATCGTTTATTTACTGTGTTTCGTGCTAGGCGTGCTAATTCCAGCTGGGTTAGCACTGCCGTCAGTCGAGCACACCCTCCACAGAACGCTGCGCGTACACCGCAAGCACATATAGCGCTTGGCTCGCACTCTTGATTTCACGCTGCTTAGCTTCCTCCAAAAGTACCCCAGGGGCTTCTCGTTGGGGGAGCGATGCTGGCGGCATCATCGTTACAGTTTTGGCTCATCTCAGATGGCCCGCATACGGGTTGTAACCGCCAGACCTATGCCACATGGTCCGCGAGTCCCCAGCAGGGACTAAGGAATGCAATGTTTATTGGCTTCCACGGGTTTGTGTGCATGTAACAGTATTAAGGGGCGTTGCACAAGCATACGCAAGCACAGCAGCTGTCTAGCATTTTCCAGTTGCTCGAGCAAACAAGCATAGCAACGACTGTTGGCTTATATGTTGGTTTTGCCGATAGATATCGCGCTTGTTAGGGGCTACTTGTGAGAACCTGTCCAGAAATATCGCTTGCCACTTTGGCTGCATCGCCATGCGCGCGTCCATACACTTGCTGAAAAACCAGTTTGACATGGCGTTTAGCGTTTTGGGCTTCAGAAAGGTTTTGAGCGCGGGATATGTCAGGTTTCAAGGAAAAAATTGCAGTACTTGCGCTCATGAGGCAAATATTTCGATACCTAAACCTGCTACATATCACTTTTGCAGTACTCCTTATATTAGAGATGGGCGAGATTACGAGATCTGCGGCTGCGATAGACGCCATCTTCTTTGTGAAGATCGCTCCAGAGGTCCCAGTTGTCATCGGCAACTGCCGTATTGCATTCTGGACCTTTGGTGACTACAAAGACCCATGCCGGTACGGCTGCTCGGCTGCTGGCGGCGCTCGGCTTGGACTAAATACTTTCGAAACCAGTAAGGTTTTAGCTTATTTCTGTCATTATCTGTCTTGTATGCCGCGGGCTCCAGCTTTCAGCAACAGAAGAGAGAAAGTAACTTATCTCGTGGCACTCAGGTGCCCCCAGGCGCATGTCACTACAGAATCCTGCGCAGCAGTCGCGTACCCCTTTTTCCATCCGCAGGATTCGCTTGTTTTCTTCAGGCCCTCTGAAGCCCCCGTTAACCTCGGTAGATTTGTTGTGGAACGCCCTCGGTGAGCAGGCAAGCACCAGATAGCACTTTATACTCTATAAATGTTTCCGGTTAGGTTGTCGCCAAAGAAGCTTTCAAACTCAAAGGAGGCAGAGCCCAGCAGCAAACCTGCCTGGTGGCATGCTATTCGCACGCTTGAAAATCCATTCATGTGCAACGCACGCTCCAAAAACAGATGGCTCCTTATTGCAGCGTACACGGGGTGGCTTATACTCATAGCATCCGCTTGGTTACTCAGGACAAGCTGGAGGGATGCTGTGCTCAAGTCAACCCGCAATGCTCTCATGGTCTACCGTGCGCATGAATAGGCACGGCCGCACCGCCAACGTACAGCACTATTCCTCTTTGGGAAGCGTTATTTATAAGATTTCCTGAACAACCACGTGTTCGACCGTGTAGGCGTTAGCAGGAACGCAATCGTCCTTACCTGCAATAACCAAAACGCTGCAAGCGATTAGTCCTGCGTGCCAGAGGGGCGGTAGCTCCACTAGCCTGGAGTAAGACTACCATGGGCTTCCAGCTTACATGTAAAAACTGCTACCACTCCCCATTCGATGGGAATCTCTCTCGACGAATGGCGCCTAACAGAGCAAACGGAAAAGCCCAGACTTCACCACTTAGTAAAAGCTTAAATGCATAAATTGCACACTTCGCAACTGGGATAACGACCAGACGCACCTCTTTTGGATCTCATCACCTGCCGCTGGAACAAGCTGCACCTCGAATACCCGATCGCTGCCACAGTTCGAACAAGAATCCACTTTGCCCTTCTCTCCTTCGGGAAAAGCGGATAAGAAAAGAGGCTTGCCTCCAAAGCTGTAGCGAATGACTTGCTTGGGGCTCCTCAGAAGTCGTTTTTGCAGTTTCAGAAATAACTAAGACACACAAAATGGATGAAGTGGGAAAGTGATGAAAAGTGGCAAAGCTTGCGCAAAAAACATGCAAGTTTGGGGAGAGGAAGAAATAATCTGCCATCGACTGTCACAGGGCGATAGTCAAAGCGTACTTTGTCGGGATCCTCTTCATATGCTTCTGCTTCCAAACTGCCGCTCCTGTGTTCACAGAACACAACAATCCAGCGCTGTTTCCGTCACAGATTTCTCTATAGTTTTCCGCTAGCGTCGGTGAAAACCAGCAACTTTATCCACGTTAGCAGGGTACTAGGATACTCACTGAATGTCTTCTGGTTCTTCACCCGAGCCTTCCTTTTCGCTGAACCGCAAAGAAGGTAGATGCGTCAGTATCAATCATCCAGCAAACAGAAAAAACGTTTGGGTGACAATGATGAAACGATGCTTACCGCTGTTCGTAGTCTAGTTGCAGTTCGCGTGCCCTTATGCCTGCAAAACACAATTATCGCATTGTTGTGGAGAAGCTGGACGGGTGATCAAGCGTTCTGATGTCGTCCATGGAGCCACTCGATGACCCTGCAGTGACAAAGTGCAACGCCCTCGTTTTCAGGCCCGTACAAAAAGGCCATTTACGGCCTATGTATCGTAAGGACAACATCTGCGGTACCCAATCTTACCAGTGGCGTCCTCACAAGAATTGTCTGGTGGCTCGTCCTCCACGTGGACAAAATATGGTGGCATCAGTTCAGATTCGTGACTTGATGAGTCAGTACAGCTTGGCGTGGACGATTGCGTTGCCGGTGGACGCGATTTCGGCTTTTGTCGATTCTGAGATGTTTCCCTGCAGCTCGTGCTGGTAGTATTCGAACCAAAAGCGGCTTGGAGCCAATTGGATGGATCCAATGGTGTCAGTCCATGCTGATTTTGTGTGCACTCAGATTTCTCTTCCGCAAGACGGCTCCCACAAGTGTGATCGGGGACTTTCGGCTCCACCACTGCTCGAACAACCTTCCATCCAAGGGGAGATTTACAGCAGTCTGGTCGCTTATGGCAGCCAAAAAGATACAGGCATCGCTTGTTTGCACAGTATGGGGTAGCGCTGCAGTCGAGTGAGACAGGCAATAATGCATCATCTATAGCAGTAGGGATGACGGCTCACACAGTCCACAAACAAGCAAGCAAACGGTGCACGCTTCCATGAGTAGACTGGCATCTTGTGACTTACATCTGGCACACAAAATCAAGCTCCGCGTCGCAATGGGAACACGTGAAGGGGTACTCCTGAGGCGCCATGCCGTCAATCCAAACCTACGTTAGCAGGATGCCAAACAGCCTTCCACAATCCAGCTACTACCTCATCTTGTTAGGTAGTATTTGTTACACTAAGTCAGGAAAATAGCGAGACTAGCGAAATTCAGCCGTACCGGCCTTCCACCAAACTTGCTCAAGAACTCTGCACATGTGGGGTCGTTATCAGGAACTTGTTCGTCGATGAATCCAATGAATACCGGCGGTTCACTCGCCATTGTTTCGCAATCTCGACATAAGGGTTTCGCCAGCCCTCTAACGCCACCGAATAAGCAAGCATTGATAATCTTTAGAGTTGGAAAGCTTGTAAGAAGCTTCTGGCTCCCACACACAAAGTCCTACATAAAGTACAAGGACGGCATTCAGTGATCATGAAAGGAACTTGAAATCTTAGCTTGTACATCATACAAGAAATTATGGAAGTTTACTTTAAATAATAAACACCGACGACTGTGCTTTGTTAGCAAAGCAGAGCTGGATACAAAAAACATCACAACACGCAGCCCCGCACAGTGCGACAGCCTCCATGGACAGCCAGAACGTTAACTGTTTTAGCTCTAGTGTTTGGCTCTAATGAGACACGGAGTTTTAACTTGATAAAATTCAACCACACCCGTTATTGAGGCAGCGTATTCCATGCCTGCCTGTAGGCAGGGACTCTACGAAAACCAGCTGACACGTCATGTACGGCGAGTTCGGTACTACGCGTTTGCCAGAGTTCTCCGCTCCTTGTAATTGAGCGAATATAGTTAGATGCTTCTTTACTACTCTTATCCCAATTGGCCGCTTTTCATGGTGGCTTTCGCAATGCAGCAGCGGGGGACCCAGGGTTGGCACAGTGTAGGGGTTTTGAACTGGACTACACGGGGACTCCCGGAGATTTGTTACTTGTGCCATTGATTGATGTTGTTTTTACCGCTGTAGCCACTTCCAGATGCGTATGCCATGGGGAATTATTGCAGGCTCGCCTGTCACAGTTACCGAGGGCTGTGGCGCCTGGATTTGAAAGGGACGCTTCATAGCGCCTGGTGGTAGTGATACGCATAGCCATTGCGAGAACTTTCATGAGCGTGACTTGTCTTGATGAGCGAAAGGGGCAAATATGGTCGCCGTCTTTCAACCTTGTCCACCAACGTGCATGCGTGTGTGGTGTCGCCGTGTTTTACAGATGTTGTTGGCATGTGAAGTGTAATTTACGAGTTTTCCAATAAGCGGCGAAAATGGCGATGGTGAGTGGTTTGAGGGCTGAGCCGCCTTTTCCACCAGCAACACTAAACTCATGCGCTGGAGCATGGCAACATACAGCAGTGACAGGATGGATATGGGGAAGCTGTGCCAGAAAGCGAGAATGAATTGCTTACTGGCATAATTTTATTTCAAAGATTTTTCCCGTCCAGACGTGAAATCTGTGTGCATTCTGGGCGGTGCGAACGTGCGTTTCCACACCAGGACGACCAAGAGGCTCAGGCACAAATCCAGCAGATGGTCAAGTTCATTTTGAACGAGGCGAAGGATAAGGCACAAGAAATAGAGGCCAGGGCGTTGGAGGATTTTAACATTGAGAAACTCAAGCTCGTCCAACAGATGAAAGACAAGATACGTCAGGAATTCGACAAAAAGGCCAAAAAACTTGAAGTCCAGCGTTCCATGTAAGCCTGGGGAGAAGAGGAAGTCTGCGTGGCCAGGGACATCTGAGTGGCCTCTAGTGTTTTGCAGTTTGTTTTGGAATTGTTTCGGATAGCTTGTTGTTGTTTGTGAAATTAGTGATCGCTCTACAGCCATTAACCGGGCGCGCCTCCGTCGCATCGCCGCTCAAGAACAAGTGGTGAACGAAGTTTGTATCCAGTCACAGAAGCAGCTGGCAGCCATAAGCTCGGATACTGCCAAGTACAAGGAGCTCCTGACGAATCTTATTGTGCAGGTGCGTGCGAGCTCTCCCATCGAATGCCAAGGCATGTATGTATCCGTTGTGTTCCTTAGGGATATTACGGTTTGTGTTGATACGGTGATGCGTTTTCTCAGGGTTTGTTGCGCCTGCTGGAACCTGAAGTAATTATCAGATGCCGCGAAGTTGACCGGTCAGTCGTTGAAAGCGTGCTTTCCGCTGCTGCCACAAAGTACAGCAAGGTCTTGAGCTCCGAAGCGGGTTTGAATAAAACCGTAAAGGTGTCTGTTGACAAGTCAGGAAGGTACCTGCCTCCTCCGCCTTCTTCCGACAGCAACCTGCCCTCTTGGTGAGGCTGGCTGTTGCCAATAGTGGTTGGCGTGAAGCCCTCGCCGAGCTCGAAGGCGTCATCATGGCCATGTAGTTATTTCAGTTATTTTTGCGGTTGATGAGGTGGGCCTGTGAAAGCTCTGTAGTGAGAAGGTGCAAGCACTTGGAGCCCCTCGTCGTGCCTTGCTCTGTGTTTCCCTGTGCAGCTGTGGCGGCGTCGTATTGCTGACTCCTGACGGAAGAATAACGTGCGACAATACTCTGGATGCCCGGCTTAGGATGGTGGTTACAGAGTGCGCCCCGGCGATTCGAATGCACTTGTTCACATCCCCAATAAAACATTAATAGGGAGTGTTTCGCCTTATGTACGGCTTCCGACTCAGCCCAACTTGCCACCAAAGACCGTCTCGTGGCGTCTCAGAAAAGCCAGAGGATTGGCAAACCCAATCGTCTACTGGTGTGACAAAATACCGACAGTGGGCCTGTGCAGGTTGTTTAGAGTGAACTGTTTGAGCGAAAACGAGGCGTAGTCTTGCCCGCTGCAGGGAGCACGAATGCGATTAGCAGGGAAGACATCCCCTTGGGCCGTTCTGCAGTTTGTTTACAAGGCCAAACTGGGAAGTTGCAACCAACTCAAACTACAAGCTTCTGTGCAATATTATGTGGTCCAGCCCACTCCCTAATGCAGGACAGAACGAGGAACGTAGGCATTGGAATAACCCCTGAAAAAATATGGGAAGAAGAGGCAGTGTTGCGCCATGAATATCACAGTTCCTGCTAGATTAGAAGTCCCTCACACAAATTAAAATACGACCTAAGCTGCCGCTGCCGCTTCAGATGCCGCCTTAAAGACAGCAGACTGCCACATGGGCGTCAGTCATGCGCCCTCTGCATTCGGAGCTCTGAGAAAGCTTCGCACATGACGACTTCATTTGCCGTAATTCGCTCCACTTTTGAATTGCTGGAGTTGTGCTGATTACTTGGCAACAGGCGGCGTTTAAGAACTCTTCGGCTGGGTGGCTGCCCGTGCCCATTCAAGATAATCCTGAGTAGAGAACACTCCGCAATAAAACGAAATTGCCCCGACAAACTGCAAGTTACGAATCGGCCGGTTTTGCTAGTGAGCAGTAGGCATCTCTCATGCCGACTGCTCACTGTGCAGTTACCTGCAGCTGAAGAAAAACGAGCGAATGGCTTACCTTGTTGCCATCCATGACGTCAGTGAACACAACCTGACACCGAGCACAGGACACGCGCCATATAGCTAAAGAATTCAGACTTTTGCGTCGTCAGGGTCCGTTAAAAAACAAACCACTCCTCGATCAGCTTGCACAGAACTCCTCGATCAGCTTGCACAGAAATCTATTCAGCCCACTGGGGGCATGGCATGCATGGGGATGTTGGGTTCACCTCGGGAACTTCATACGTGTGTATTTCCTTTACTGCGTTCACTACCGCTTGGGTGAGGTCCCGCTGAGTCTTGATGATCAAGAGAACTTCATTACTCTTCTGTGCAGACAAAAAACAACAAACAAAAGAATCCGCAAGGGACCTTAGCTGGAAGTTCGATTCATGGAGTAACATCTCACGAAATACCACATATTCACCCTTTGGCAAGACGGTGCAATCCCCAGAGCCCGCAAAATTGGTCAGACCTCAAGTTTTCCTTTCCACTCGTAGATGCTTTCAATTGCAGGCACGATTTGTACACAAGCAGCGAGGCGGCGGACTACAAGGCGTTCTGCGATCTGAAGCGGCAAAAGTAAAGCCTCACACAGCGTAAATAAAGAGCATAAACAGGCAGTTAGTGCAGTTTTGAGAATCATGGCCTTTCTCATTCGAGCTATGGACGATCGGCCGCGATGATCACAAATTGTCACAAATGATCACTGGCCTGAGCAGGGAAACATCATCCTTTGCTGCCGGCCAAATCACTCACGGATCGTGCCTCTTCATTGGTGGAGGCGGTTGCTAGTCCAACAACTAGGGGCGTAGTGGCTGGCTTGGAAGTCGATTCGGCTGCTGGCATGGTCGTCTGCAAAGAACGACGGCACGTAGGGTGTACACAAGCTACTGGAAGGTGTGGGTCAGCTGCCCTTAAATAACTGTCGAAAACGCCGCATGCAAACGACGCACAGCGCAGAGCCGGCCAGTTTGGGCGGGAAATGTGCGAAGAGAAGCGGTGGATGATAACTACGTCCGCCAGCGGTGACCGCCACTGTTTCGTGAGGAAGAACACGCGCATCACAACAGACATCGCAAGGGCAATTTACTTACAGTATGCGCTTCAGAATTCAATAAGGGGTAACTCGAGTGTTGCACAGAAAGAACCAACACGGTTACTAGTGGATACCAGATGCCCACCATGGCGTGGCGAGTTGCAAGCAGCTGCTGGCTGCAGACAACAAAGAAAAAAAGAACATTTGTCGTTAAATATAATTTTGTTGCATTCCAGCTTCATCTGCAGAATCGGTAACCAGCTAGTCCAGCCCTATGGCAGGACCCGCAAGACTCTTCGTTCTCATGTGCACGTTTTGGTTCACCAACAGTTCACATGAAATTCTCACTAAAACATTGGCGTTTCAAGCGGAAGACACAATGGCGAACAAGTTTTTCGTGTTGCGAGTGGGGAGAGAATTCATGCTTCCTTCCCTCATTAAACAAGATTAACATGTTAATCCCGCCATATAGTAGTTGGAAGCGTTGCGGGAACAAGAGGGGGCAAACAAAATATGGAATACTCCGCGTTTGCATCATCTGAACCGCTAAGTTATCGCTACGTCGGCAACTGGGGTGAGCTTGAGCTGGGTTAGGATCGAGATGTCGGAACTTCTGCTTCGTCGGATTTGCACTTATTAAACCCCCCTTGTCGAATAAGGCAGTTAGTCGCCTTGTTTTTGCCGTATAGGAGGATTTCTTATATACTGCTATCAATGTAACTGCGTCACAGAACCTACGAAATGCGGAACACAAACCCCCATAACCTGCCAGAAGACACCTCTCTCTTTATCCGTGCTGCCTGGCCAACCTCTAGCCAAAAGCAACGAGCTTTTACTTGCTCCACAGGCAGGCCTGAGAAATCAGGCTGCATTGGGTTTAATGTGATTCATTACAATTCAAGTTTTATAGTAACTGAGGGATGTGCCGCAGCCAGATTTCCTTTACACGACCAAACCCACACCTAAGGAGAGAAACCAGTTGGAAGTGCTGTTGATGTCGGCACGGGTTTACAGCGAGCAGCCACTCCGCTTGCAGGCCGTTCTATAAAAAGCGTTTTCAGCCTGCTAATTGCCAAGCTTTTTCCTGTTCCTTGCAGCAAAAGGAGAGGCAACGGCTTTGCTCTATAAAATAATATTTGCATAGGAGGCTACAGAAACAGAAACTTTCCGAAATCCTTTGACCGTCGGCCCTCCCGTTGCCTGCTGCAGCGGCCGCAAGTCCACGGCACCGTCGTACGAGTGCAGGGGGTTTTTTTCAAGCCTCCGGTGTGTTTGTGGGAATTTAAGTTCTGTGAGAAGAATAATGTACTCAACCGAGCCACCGTTCAATACTTTTATTCTCTCGCCTCTGCTGGGTTGCTCCCCGTCAGTTTATGTGTGCCTTGCATTTGTATCGCCTTATCCCAACAACACGCATCCCTACTTCCTCACCAGCTGCTCAGCATATTTATGCTGGCGCCAGAAACTGTATTGGCAAGACAAACAAGTTTGATATATGGGGGATAGTACATTAAGTCTGCACAATTCGTGATGCTGTAGGGTGCTGCCAAGCCACCGTCACTGTTCTAGTAAAGCAACCCACGAAACCCATCAGAGCTCCCGGCTTTCCTCGTAAGGCAAATGCTGCTGTCTGAGAAAATGTTTGATGGGCTTTCTTCTTCCCCCTAAAGCCACAACGCGTGGGCATGGAATGGGCATTAGCGCTTGTGGACACGCGAAAGCTGTACAGCTCAACTTATCTATCATTCCGGAGTTCAAACAAAACTGTAATGGCGGACTAGAGACTGACAGATCGTCATTCAAAATAGAGAGCTAAGACGTTGGTGACTGGAGAGTTTTGTTTTTCGCCTCCCTCTTTGGTGTCTGCTGTACGTCTAGTTTTCCCGACTTCTGCGTTCGTTGCAGGCTTCTTAAAACCATCCATGAGCTGTGTTTGCCTTTGTTGTGTGGAATACTATTGACGCTGGTATAAGTTTCGAGCAGATCAACATCACTTGCTACACCCCATGAGGACAAGCGATGGTAATTTATGACGTAGACACGAAAAGCAGCAAATCATCTGTGCCTAAATATGCCTACTTTGCCTTCCGCAGCACTAGGGCAACAGGTGGGAAAAACCTTCACACCTCTCCAGAATACGTAAAGCTCACCATGGCTACAACCTTTCCGTCTTTCTACTGGGCCATGCACAACTCGCATGCAGCGGGCTGCGTCGTTGTGGCTTTATAAATTTTAA
>JRZD01000113.1:0-15856 GCA_000826945.1 Eimeria nieschulzi
CTGCTGCTCCTGTTGCTGCTGAGACAGCTGCTGCTCCTGCTGCTGCTGAAGAGGCAGTGAGGCGTCAGGGTCTCCGTCAGTTATGCCGGCCTCTCTGGGTAGACACGCCGCATCGTGTGCAGGTGCCGCTGCTGATTCTGCTGCTGCTGCTACTGTTCCTGCTGCTGTTGCTGCTGCTGCTCTCTGTCTCCTTGTGGAGACACAGGATGAGGTCGGCCTTGCTGTTGGCTCGTCTCTGCCAGAGGCCGACGTGGACTGAAGAGTTTCGGTCTCTCCCTCGCTGCTGCAGCAAGTCCCCCTATACATCTTCCTTGCTGCTGCTACTGCAGCAGACCCCCTGAGGGAACGGGCCTTGCTGCTGCTGCTGCTGCTTTTGGCCCCGAGGGCGCCTCTTCGCAGGGCCGCATCGGCTCTGTCTGCAGCGGCAAGGCTTCTGAGCTGACGGGATCGCCTGGGACTTCTCCTCCCCTCTGTAGCACCGCAGCAGTCACAATGCTGTTGTGCTGCTGCAGGCCGGCGCCTTGCTGCTGTGGGGGCCCCCTGCTGCCGCTTGGGGCCCCTCTGGGTGGCCGGCTGTGGCTCTGACGGGGGGTGCCCCCGACGCGGGTCCTCACGAAGCCTCAAAACAGAAAAGGAAGTGGGGGGCGAGGGAGAGGCAGAATCCAGCTTCCTCGCTTGTGCAGCTATTGTGCGCATCTCTAGCGGCAGCAGCAGCCAGAGGGGCCCCTGCGGCACAAGCCGCCTATGGAGAAGGCACTTGCGTTAAACAGCAGGAAAGAAAATAATCTGTGCCACCAAATGCTGCGCGTCTTGAGCGAAGACAGAGAGAAGGGAGGTTTTCTGAGGTGCATGTACACCACAGACTCGCACAGTGGATGATGCCCTACTCGGGGAAGGTCCCAGAGAACCTCCTGCTGGTGATCACGTCGGTGGGAAAAGAGAAAGACAGTCAATTTCAATCAGATTCATGCTGCAGCAAAGCACCATAGATTTACGGTAGCCTTTAGTAAGACACAAGCTACTGGCCACAGGCTGGGGGCCCCCCCCCAGAGGCTAGCAGCAGGAACACATACCGACCCGTGTTAAGCTAGAACCGTTAAACAAACCAAATTAAATAACAATAGAAAGTAAATGGAAAACTACCAATCGAGCTGCGCCTTAGGAGGCCAGCCTCTCCTCAGACACCTAGCTTGTAAGGAGCAGGTGCAGCCAGAGCAACCCGAGGAAGGTAGGGAGAGAAAGAGAGCAAAGTCGTATGTTTCCTTATGAAACAAGCCAAGAAAAACGCTTCAAATTTGTGTGTTCAGACGGAGAGACCAGCGAACACCTCCCTAAGGGCTGTGATCTAACAGGCCTGCGGCGGGCGGCAAGCAGCCACATCGTGTTACTAGCAGCAACCCCTCTCCCATTCGTAAAACTGCACCTAGAAAGCAGCGTATTTGCACTTTATTTGTTTATTTTCCCAGTTATACCGAAAAATTTAATTAAAATACTTTTTTAATTTTTAATTGGCTATTTCTCTGAATTTATTAGCGGGATACGGCTAGCAAGGGCTTGCCCAAAACTTCATGGTTAGGATAACTGTGTCTCACGCTAGCAAGTTGAGGTATATGTTCGATGTTGTTGCATGCGTCTGCTTCTTGTCATTTGGAATTTCTCTCATTAATTTTACAAATTCTATTGGACTTAAATGGAAAAGTATGTGTTTATGAGGAGCAGTAGCGCAAGGTGAGTGTCAGCTGGGGGCAGAGCTGCGCTGCGCGTTGGTGTCTTGTGCTCGTGGGCCTCGTTTCTCTTGCTGCAGACCGGCGTGTTGATGATTCTCCTCCTGATGGGCTATTTACTAGTTTACTATTAGTTCAATTTTGTTTTTATTTCTGAGGCGTCCCTCTTTTCTTCTAGTGTGTGCAGTGTCGCCGCTACGTCTTATTCTTGCCCCCAGGCTCCTCTCCCTCTGCTCCTGTCCTGCTTAGAGGCTGCCTTCGTAGCTCCAATTTCTAGGCCTTTTACGCTTCTTAAGGTTAGTTGTTTGTTTAGGGTAAATTGTTTTGTTTCCCAGCGCTGGTCTGAAGAGTCCTGCCTTTTGTAGCTCAGCTACACTAGCCTTAGTCTCCCTTCGCTAGCCGCTAATATACCCATACGTCTTGTCGTCATTTGTCTTGTCGCGCTTTGTATTGTTTAAAATTGTGTATGCTGGCCAAGGCCGCCTCCAGGGTGGCCTGTGCCTTGGCGGTGGCCTTGGGCTAACGGATTTCTCCGCTCTCCTTCCAGAGCTTCAGCTGGATGGGGCGAGCCATCGCCTTGAGGGTATCGGCAGGCCCTCGTCTTTGCCTCCCGCATCCACCGTCTTTTTTAGTCTAACGCTAAAAGCATCTTCCTTTGTGGGTTTTTGCAGAGTGCATTTCGTGGCAGCTGAGGGTTGACCTCCCTTTCTTTGACCTTTAACAAATGGGTTGAAGAAGGCTGGCCTCCATGGTGGGGTTGTTGCTCGGAAGGCAACCCTTTGCATGCAGACGTAAGATTCGCTGCCCGTCTGCGTGTTAGCCCTTAGGCTGGTGGGCTCAATCGGGGTGGATTTGGTAATTGGGGCTGGCCTTGCCTTGTGGAAAGTCAGACAGAAAACATCGTTAACAATCTTTTAATGGGCAATACCTATTGCTGGCATTTCCCTCTGTAAAGCCTCACACTCTTTTGTTCCTCAGGCCGCTCTGGGCCTCAAGGGCTGGCGGGGATGGTTGCCTGACGGCGCAGCTTGGGGCTCTCTCCTTTTTTTTTACGTAAATATCTCTCACATTCGAAGCTTGCCTGAAAATCAGAGAGAGAGAGAGGGACCTTTCTGGGCCGGAAAGAATCTCCTCTTATCGCAGAATACGCGGGGAGCCTCTGCCCCCCTGTGGCTAATTGCTTAGGCCAAGAAACCCTAAGAGCAGGGCGACGCGCAGACAGTAAAAAACCCCCTCTAGCCATTTGGGGCTTTCTCCGTGAGGCAAATGGCTGGGATTTGCATGCGTTGGAGTGAGTAGCTAGACATGTTTTTGTCTAGGGGGAAATCGAACCCCCAACTTGAATTACGGGAAGAGAGCCTCTCCGTCTGACGATCTCTACTAACAACAATTCTCTCTCAGCCTGCATGCAGCCTCGGCTAGTCCCTCGGCCATCCGCTGCTACGCGTGGCTCCGTTGCAAATCGAACCCCAGAAAACTACGAAAGTTTTTGCCCAGTTGGCCCCCCTATAATAGAGTGGGAGAGCGGCAGGCGTTAACAAACACCTTGCCGTCCCTTGCTGCCTGCTGAGGGTGGAGGCCGCCAGGGCAGCACTGACGCCCTGCTGCTGCTCTGCACCCAGCCAAAAATGCCCCTCTTCCTCACGGGAGGAGAGGCTGCGATCTCTGTCCCTAGTGCTGCTGCCTGCTTTTGGCTTTGTGGCCTCATTATGAGGCCTTGCCTGGGGAGGCCTGAGTGGGATCTTCAGGAGACCCGTCTCCTCCAACCCCTTGTTGGAGGGCCCTTAGCCTCTGCAGCAACTGGCGCTCCTCCTGAGATATGTGGGAGGGCAGACACACCTGCAACAGCGAAGCACCGACATGGAACCAGCGCCTCAGAAGCTGCAACAGGCCTAAAATGGCCTATTGCCTTCAAGACAAAAAGAAGAGAGAAAACAGGAAAAAGAACAGAGAAAACTGCGAGCCTCAGCAGGCAGAGAGAGGGAGAAACAAACGCTGCTGCATACGCGCAGTGTAACGACATGATCGCCGCGCGCCCC
Organism: Eimeria nieschulzi; assembly: GCA_000826945.1. Taxonomy (NCBI): domain Eukaryota; phylum Apicomplexa; class Conoidasida; order Eucoccidiorida; family Eimeriidae; genus Eimeria; species Eimeria nieschulzi. Next base: position 3,764 of record JRZD01000113.1, read on the forward strand.
TGGGGCTCCACCGAGCACCCTGGCGCCTCTCCCCTTGAGAAGGAGCTTCTGGCCAGGCTGGGCATTGGGTGGGATCGTCATCTCCACCAACCCGTCAAGCGTCTCCACCATCTGCATGCATGCAAGCCCCACAAGCCCCATGCAATCACATGAAAACGTTAGTCCAGTTTGTACCCGGAGAGACGCCGCAAGGCTGCAGTAGAGTGTCCCCTTGCTGCTGCTGCTGTTCACCTTGCGCCCCCCCAACGCAGCGTCTGCCAAGGAGACAGTCTCCTCGCTGTGCACGTCGGCGCCCTTTCGGGTAAAGCGGCTGTCTCCCTCGATCTTCACCGTGAGGTAGCTGCAGACAGCAGCAGACAGCAGCCTGGCCTCTGCTGCCACATGCAAACACCAAAGCCCCAAAGCAGCAAAGATGGTCTCGTCGCTGCATGCAAAGAAAACACAAAGACAACAAACTCACAGATCCCCAGAAGCTCCTCCGTCCTTTCCAGCGCTGCCCTGGCCCTCCACCAGCAGCAGAGACCCGTCAGACACCCCAGGGGGTACAGACACCTGAAAATGTACACAGCACATGCACCGACTCTGCTGCTGATGCAGTGGCAGGAGACAAATGAGGATGCTCCCATCCGCATGCCAAGCAGCAAAGATACCCCACAGCAGCAAAGACACCCCAGCAGCAGCAAAGCGCTGCTGCAGCATTCGTGTGCTGCTGCGTGCTTACCTGCAGGGTGGTGTTGCGCTGCTGTCTGCCGTGGCCTCCACAGGAGCCACAGCGGGGGGCAGGCTGGCGGCCGTTGCCTTCACAGGCCGGGCAGCTAATTGAGGTGGAGACAAAACCAAAGGGCGTCTTCCTCGTCTGGACAGACAGACAGAACAGATCAAACACGAGACACAAACAGACATCTTTTGCTGCTAGACACCATGAGGTCACCTTCCATTCCACCGAAGTGCTGCAGCTGCGCAGCCCCAAGCTGCAGCAGCGCGCGCCTTTGCATGCAGCGCTGCTGCTGCTGCAGTTAAGTGGAACGGAGACAAAAAAGATACTAAGGAGAAAAGGCGCGGGTTGTTGGTGAGACAGATTATGCCTCAGCAGCAGGGCCTTCTTACCTCCGTCTTCAGGCCCCTCCCCTCGCAGGCCTTGCATGCCTTCGGCTTGCTGCCGCCTCTGCCCCCCGTGCCTTTGCATGCGCCGCACGTCTCCAGCCGCTGCACTGAGAGGCCAAGCGAGGGAGCCCCTTGCAACGCAGCAGCAGCAAACCCCAAGGAGACAGTCGCCTCCACATGGGGGCCCTGCTGCGGCTGAGGCCGCGCCTGGGAGCCCCCGGCAGATGCGGCGAAGAGACCGGGGCCCATGAGGCCTCCCCCCAAAAGAGCAGAAAACAAGTCTGCAGGTCTGCCTGCTGTCTCCTCCTGCCGTTTTGTCTCCACTGGAATTTCTTCCGTCTCTTCCTCTCCGTCTTCGTTGCTGGATGCGCTTGGGGGAGGCGGAGCGGCAGGCAGCTGGCTGAAGAGGGCGGAGAGAGACGGAGGGAGGAAACCCTCTCTGTCAAAGGCCTCGCGCTGCTGAGGATCCGCAAGCACTTTTGTCACCTCGTGCACGAGGGAAGAGAGGAGAACATCTGCTGGAGCTCCCCGTACACCCGAAAGCTCAGCCAGTTGCCTTTGCAGCTTCTTCGCCTGGGCAGAAACGGCGGAGGCAGACGCATCAGGGGGAACACCCAGCAATCGATACAAGTCATACTGCCTCTGCTGCTGCTGCTGCTGCTGTTGCTGGTCGGAAGCCTCAGGAGAGCTCTTTCGCCTCCCGAAAAAAGAGGAAAACGACCCTAGAGCGCTGCTGCACCCTGTGGGTCTGCCGCATGAGGGCTGAGAAAACGCCAAGGCATCTTGAAGGGCCTGAGACGTAAGGAGAGAAGAACGGCTCGTTCGCAAAAAACAAAAAACAGGAGGGACGCAAATGCGTGTGAGAAGCAGCAGAAAGGAACACACAGGCAGCACAAGGGCTGACACCCTGGAAAGCCGCAAGATGAATTTCATGGTGGAGACATCGCGAAGAAACTCGAAATAAAAAACCAAAAATCCCACAAACCCTTCAAGCCACCAGCCCTGTCTGGTTCGCTTTTTATTTATATTTTTTTGATGGGTTACATACAGAAAAAGTTTCAGTTAGACAAGGAAAGGAGAAAATGACCTCCTGGCGGGCATTCTGCACTCTAGAGGGTCTTTAGAAGAAGAAAAAACCCGGTATAAAGCAAATAAACAAAATCAATTATTAAAATATGTTAAAACAAATTAATCAGGAGGCATAAACTTGGTCTTTTTCGCCATCCAGGGGGTCTGATGCTCGGACAGTCCTGCCTTGTGTGCATTTCCACAGGGGCCTAAGGGGGGCCCCATTGCATCGACTGTCTTTTCATGCTCGCTAGGAAAAACAAACTTTTTTATTGTTTTAACGAATGGTATTATAATGAGAAAAGAGATTATAGAGGGCTTTGTAAGATATTTAGTATATTTCCCCTCCGAATTTCTGTGGGGCCGCCAGCCATGTCTATCGCATGCTGTGTAAAAGTCCTAAACCGGTAATGTGCTTCTCCTATCGAATGAAAAGGCCAAAATAATTGGGGCCATGTTTGTTTGCCGGTACATTTTTGGTTTCTGTCATGGATTTATGTGGGGCTGTCAGCCGAAGGCGAAACATGCTGAACTGTGTGCTGGGGATACGCAGCTAATACCTTAAAGACTCATCAATTAAATAGCCAATCTTCGCATTGTATGGACACAGTAAGCATTGTGTGTTAGAGCAGAATCAACCAGTTAAAGGTAGCCACAGGCTGCACGAGGGGGGAGATGCGCCCCAGAGCTACCAGCATTCCAAGGGGCCACAGGCCTAAGAATACGCCTCAGGCAGAGGGCTGAGGCAAGGGGGATGAATGAGACATTTAAGGATGAAGGCAACTCTTGTTAAGATGTTGCCGAGCGTCATTTTCGCGTTTATTTTGGCGTCTTTCACTACCCGATGGACCTATGGCGATCACGGCTAATGCGAGCAAACTAAATGGTCCATTGGTTCAATCTGTTGACGCCTTTGTGGAAGGCTGTTTGTAGTGTTTTTTCAGAAAGAGATTAGCACACGAAAGTAGTATCGTTGGCGCCGGCACGTCGCCTCTCTTTGCTGGTTGAATAGTTGTTGCCCAGGAGAATAAAGGAGGTTGAGAAGAATCTTTGAAGCAGTAGCAATCGGAGGTGTTGGATTAGATGGGAAAGCGAATGCAGTGTTCGACAAGGCACTTTTTAATCATGAACTACATGCTAGAAACCGACGATGTGTGTGACAAATCAGTTGCTTCAATTTCATCAAAACATTCTGAAGAGTCAGCTGAAGTATTGGTTAATAGTCTGAGTCTGGCCGGTAGACGCATTGGCATCAGGAGCCGGCATGCTCGCAGACTGCGCACAAACACACAGGGGGTTGTATACGCCTTATGCACGGAAAGTTGCTGGGAATAATAACAGGTTGGTGGGATTCATAAAATGTTGCCGAGAATAAATTTGTACTTACGACGAAGGATGCTTCAAAAGGACATTCGAAAGATACAATGGGCAAGATAACTGGTACTTAAACTCTCCATCAAGAGGGCGCAACTAAGAAAGCCGCACACTTAACAAAAACCCATCTACACGAAACGGAAAAGAAGATGGCTGCGACGCAATTCCTAGTGATGAGAGGCAAGAAGAGGAGGCGCCTAGCAAAGCAAAGGGCGCGCATGATTTACCTGGGAAACATTTTCTGGCCAACCTAACTACAAGATTGAAGCGCTCGTTCGAGTTATTTTCAGCAGCAAAATGCGTGTGAACTGCCATGAGTACGACTGAGGCCAAGAGCTTCTTAAGGAAGAAGTAAGAAAAAATATTTTCGGTGAGAAGAGCTAAGCTAGGAGATAGTTGAGGCAGGAACCAACACCAAGTTGGCAGTTGAAGTCGCCACTATGGAAGAAAAAAAAGCGACTCAAGAGAATCATCTGCTTTCTGCAAACTGCGATGCATGCATTCAGCATACTGCACAATTCCATCCGTAAGCACGCTACCCCTATAGATGCCACACCCGCTAAACCTCTTTCTTCATTGCTAGACTCCCAATTCTACTTCCTGTGGGGTCTGAAAGGCCATAGCTACATGAGAGCTCAAAGGAAAACTTTCATGTCGCTTTTCAACCGCTCCAAGCAGTTATCTCACCGTGCCAGTGTGGATCATGCGCACCTGGAAAGGGAGGAATTCCCGGAAGAATCAGCCCAGCATATCTTGGGTTCGGCCAGCACAGATCCTCTTTGCGTCTGAGCCGCCAAAGCTTTTAGGGACAAAACAAAAGGCTCTGCGAAACTGTAAAATGCCGTTTTTTTTACCGCCTAGAGCTTCGCTCCGCGCATCGCTTGAAGAACACCGACAAGTCAAGAGAGCTGTCTGAATTCATGAACCAATTATTGCCATAGTTAAAAACCCGCAGCTTATTGTGAAGGTGAATACGAATTGGGCTGCTGGAACTGTGGCATTTCTTTTAAGTGAGGCCAATGCACTATGACTCACCACGCGAGATGACCAACGCACTGCAGAAGAATGCCATTTTCAATCCTCTTATGGACGAAAACGACGCGGCAAAGGCTGCTGGGAGAAACCGAACGGGCTGATGAAGAGATTCGAACGGCAAGTCCAATTGATACGCCGCCTTGTGGGACTTCCTAAAGAGCGGAGGGAGCAGGTGTAAATGGGTTAAGTGCAGAGTGCATTCGCTGAAGACGCACAGTTTCTGGCCATGTCTATAATTAGTAAGATGCTTCATTTGGTAAAGAGGGTGCCGATGGGGATTCTAAGTTTGTTTGAGGGCCCTCGTAATCGACCAGTCGATTGTCTTTTCCCAAGCCCATTCCTTGTGAAACTAAGGAAAACGTGCAAGACCGCTCGAAGGGTCAAGAGGGTGCTGCCACTTCTGCAAAATATGTAAAAGATCTGCGTACGGCACCTGACTGGCATCCGTGAACGACGCATTGGACAAGGCAAAAATAAAAGAAGCCGCCAGGACGAGGAGGCAACTCGGGCGCCAGTGCTGCCCTTGAATATCTACTTACAAATGACGATTTCGAGGTATAAGGGAAATAGCATTGTTAGGTTTACTCGCGCTTCCTTTTATTTGTTCGGTAGGTCCAGAGAAATATCGGTGAAGGCGCAAGAGCACACGCTGCAATCCGAGGATGCAGGAACGTTTTTTAGCGGTTTGCGCGCTGCTGATACACCAAAGGGATTCATGCTACTACATATTTGTCTCTCTGTGTTTGCTTTTATGTCTCTCTCTGTCTATTGGTGTGTGTAGTGCACATCCGCGTTTTGTTTGCGCTGCCAGGTAACAAAGAACAAGAGACTGACGTTGGGAGATGCGAAACACACGCAGGTGCACCGCACGGAGATACTAAAAGTTGTTGACAGGTGCTGTTCGTATTGCGAGGAGTCTGCCAGAAGTTTTTCAGCTACCAAAGCGCAAAGGGAGGGCAGAGCGCCAACTCGCCGACGGAAAATAAACAAAATACCAAATTCGAGTTCAGCGGCTCAAGGACCTTTCCAACATAAAAGTCACTTTGCCGCACTTGGCAAGTTTTAACTATGAAAACAAACTCATGGGATAAAAGAAATTCTTTTAGTGGCTCCTTGGGCCACTGATGGATACTTAAAACTTACCAAACGTCATACGCCAACGGGGTGAAAAGAAGAAGAAAAGATAGAAATACAAGAAGATAAATTACCACAAACTGTGTCAATACAACACATTATAGAAATCAAGGGGGACAACTGTTCGACAAGACTTCAAAGCTGACGGGATGGCTGCCCCGCATGCGTAACCACTGGTCCACCAATTTGGTGTAGGAATCCGCGGCTCTCCCTTTTCGTCGATACTGCGCGTAAAAGTTCCTGCCGCTGAGCTGCTTCCGTGCAGGCGTCTGCGTCTCTGGCGCTGCAGCGTCTTTACCGTCGCGCTCCATGGGCATCTCTGCCTCTTTGCTGCCGCTGCCTCCCTCTCTGCTTTGCAGCTTTGATGCCCGCCAGCTCGGCTGTGTACCCTCGCGGGGGGCTCCATAGCCAGCGCCACTCTGTGCCCTCCAATAAAACCCTTCCCCCTCCTCGGGAGCTTTCTGCACCCTGCGGAAACGGCCAGTGTCTCGGTCAAAGTCGGCCACCCAGCAACTGCATAAAAGACAAAAATTGAACGTTCTATTTCTTTTCCCGAACATAAAAGCAGCAAGTCCCCAAGAAGACACACCACGCACGAAAGCCACACCGTTCCCTGCCGAATGTGATCGCATGCAGCAGCTACAGTTTTGAGTTTTGTCGGGCTTGAAGCGAATTCGCGTTTACTGCTTATCGAATGGGGGTTTGCTGCCTACTGCATGACTTGAGGATAAGAGAGAAAGGCAAAGCCGGACTTCTGAGGGTCCACTTCGGCAACGACAATTCCTTCTGTGAAACCAGCAGCCAAATGCACACGCAAATACAGTGTACGTACACCAGAGAACCAAGATTCCCTAAAACGGCCAGAAAAACAAAGCCATATCCTTTGCCCCAGGCAAGGAAAGGCAGCAGGGCGCAGCCTCCCCTCTAACATTCAGCTTCATGGCTTGGCAGACTTGTATGCCCGTGACAAGTGGAGAGAAAAACGGCAAAGTTTTAATGGAGTTACGAAAGGACGAGAAACAACGAAACAAAGACACAGAAGGAAAAACAGTAGATGGCAGCTAAGGTCAATCAGAGGGAAGAGGTGCCGCGGCTCTCACCGTTGCTTTGAATCTGGCCGTTGGGATGCACCAGCAAAAACGTATCAATGTGAGGCTGCTCAATGTTCTTCTCGTCAATGGGAAATCGGCTGCAAAGAAAAAGAGAGCGAATTCGAAAAGAGGCAGGCGGAGTGACGCCCCTTTTACTGTTGTTACTAGTGTTGGTTGTGCATGCGGTTCTTGTCTTTTGCAGACAGCCGTGGCATTTCGACTCTTTCTTCTCTCTTTCCGTCTGTCTCAAACCTCAGCTTTTGTCAGCCTCATTTCGCAGTAAGGGGACATGAGGGGTTTTTGAGTTGGCGTGTGTTGGCTCAGGGTTCAGTAGGGGAATCTGTTTTTTGGATGTCTGTACGGACGAGATGCGGCCGTCTCTCCAGCAAAGGGCAAACGGGTTGTGGCCGCCGACATGGGGAGACAATTTGTGATGAAAGAAAAAACCATCTGGCGGATACATGAACGGCCTGCAGCACCGCAAGGCAGAGCAGACAGACGCATGCGAAGGAAGGCAAAGTTTGGGAGGGCCCTTCAGAGAGCGACCCTAGACAAAAAGCGGCTGCAGAGAAAGGGGTACAGACACCGGAAGACAAAGGCGATGAGACACACTCCACGACAAACATAAACTTGCATGCACAGGGGCAGCCAGAGAAGCAGACGGAAAGGCAGAAGCGGCAAGGAAAACATCCAACCCATAAACCAGTCCCAAAGTGCCAACGCCAATCTTGATGGGTCCGGTGCATGCAAAGCGCTCTGTGCCGAAACCCTTCCATGCGATCGGAAAGTTCTCTTTCCCCAGCTGAGCTTCTGTGTCTCTTACCCTGAAAAAAGAAGATGCAAATGAGAGGCTGTTGCCTCCACAAAGGGCAGCAGCTGCAGCGGCGCGAAGCTCGCCGGCGACTCGTCGAATCTGAAAAACCAGAAAAACCAGAAAAACCAAAGCGCAAATCTTCTGCAGCCCCAGGCCAGAAGGCAGCAGCCTCTGCATGTGCAGACGCATTTCATCCTGCTGAGGGCGGCAAGAGAAACGGCAGCCTGGGGGTGACGCGAAGTCACAAACACCAAACACGCGAGGCAAGCTGCACACAGCAGCTATAGGCCGCACTTTTGAACGCACGGCGCGCTTTCCCCTCATACCCACAATGCCATGCATGAACTTCCTTGGTGTACAGACACATGGATGGCTACGAAATAAAATTTCGGACATTCAAAACAACCAAAAAGCCTCACAGAAACCGCAGACAAACCAAATGCCAGGAACACGCAGTGCCACGCGAAGCCCCTAAGGTCACCTGCATGGCCTGCATCCCCCAGCAACACCTCATACGGCCCACTGGGGACGAGGTGACCCTGACTATGACCAAGGTGACCCTGGCCATGGGCAATTTGACCCCCCTATGGCCAAAGTGACCCTGGCTATGGCCAAAGCGACCCCGGCTACGGCCAAAGCGACCCTGGCTATGGCTAAGGTGACCCCCTATAGCCAAAGTGACCCTGGCTATAGTCGAGGTGATCCCCTATGGCCAAGGTGACCCTACCTATGGCCAAGGTGACGCTACCTATGGCCAAGGTGACCCTCCGTATGGGCAAGATGTCCCACCTGCTTTTAAGAAAGAAATGTCGGCACTCGAATTCGCAGTGGCCGAGCATGACTCCCCCCAAAAAGAGAACATCAACGACAAACAGCAACTGCCAAAGAGGCCGTTCCTCCTCGGTGTTGCCGGGGCCTTCTGTCCGCAGCCCTGCTGCTGCTGCTGCTGCTGCTGCTGCTGCTGCTGCGTCATTGTCGCCGTCTTGGGTGTACCGCCTGCTGAAGTACTGCATGTTCGCTGGGGTGTATGGACACAAGATGCACTCCAGCAGGGTTAGTCCCTTTGAGAGAATGCCTGCGGGCAGGGTGCATCTTGAAGGTTTGATTTTCTTAGGCTGCCAATCTCGCTGCTGCTGCTGCTGCTGCTGCTGCTGCTTCCGCTGCTGCTGCTGCTGCCTCTGAAGTGCAGTTTTGCGGGGTCCATCTGCAGCAACAACATCCTCCAGATCAGCGTTTGGGGTGTTCGGCTCCTCCTCGGCCATCTCCCCAGCTCTCCTGCTTCCTATCACCTTCCTCGTCAACTGATTCACATCAAAGCTTCGAGCCTTCCGCAGCAAAAGCCGCTGCCTCTCCTCGGGAGAAAGAAAGAGCCACTCCTCGCTATGCGGCTGCTGTATTTCCTCCAGCTGCAGTGGCAGGCGGAGCTGCTCCGGCGCACGCAGGGGGTGTCCGTACACCCGATGCCCAGCTGCTGCTGCTGCTGCTGGTGCCTCTGCGCTGCCTCCGCACTGCAGGCGAAGCACCACGATGCCTTTTTTATCGTAGAGACGCCCCTTGCCATTCTGTAGCACCAGCAAACACGTCCTTCCCTCTGGCCGCAGAGCCACCATATACTCCCCTAACAGCAGCAGCAGCAGCAGCAGCAGCAGCAGCAAAATGGCATTCGACTGTAGCGACAACAGCAACAACGAATTGCTTCTCGACTTCGCCGCAGCACAACTGCAGCTTTGGAAAGCAAGCCACAAAAACCCCAAAGAATCTCTCAGCAGCAAACCAAAAGCTACGTAAACACGAAGAAACAGCAGCAGCAGCAGCAGCAGAAGCAGCAGCAAGTCGCTGCGGGCAACGACACAAGAGGCAGCAGCTTTTTACCCGAATTGAAATCTTCTGGTATATCGATAATCGTTTGCGGGTGCGTCACGAGCTCACGCAGCTGCTGGATGTCTGTACACCCATCTACACTCTGGGGGGACCGGCGTGTGAGGCTGTTCGAGGCGTATGGTCTAGTACACGAATCGTTTTGCTGCTCTTCCCGGTTGTGCAGCAGCAGCTGCTGCTGCTGCAGTTGCTGCTCTGCTTCGTCTCGCAGCCGACGCAGCAAATCCCCGCGAGCCTCAGATCGCACTTGATTGTTGAGTCCCATTCGTAATTGACGTATGGAGGAGGCCGAGGGGTGGCCCTTAAACTCCTCCTTGCGCTGTACATACACCTCACTGCAGCAGCTGCTGCTGCTCCCGCTGCCGCTCTTGGCGCTATTCCCCAAAGAGGCGGCTTGCCGCGCCGCATTGGCTGCAGCAGAAACGGCTGCTGGAGGATTTTCTCCGAGTGTACCGACAGCCGCCGGCGGGCGGGCGGCAGCGGCGCTGCTGTGCATCGCTCAAACCTCTAAACGCCACGAGCTGTCTGTACACCCCAAATACTCCCTCTGAGAAAACAAGGCAAAGAAAGAATGTGAGGGGAAATCGGGCCACCCTGTCGAGGAAAGGCTTCAATGGCACTAAAGACCGACTTTAGGGATTCGGCTGAAATGGCTGTTCGTCAGTTTCGTGTCTTTCTCCCCAATAAACGAAATAAACTCCGCTGCTTCAGGTGTACATGCACCTCAAATACGGTGTTGAGGACAGACCCAAGCAAACGCACAGATCAAAGCCAGCAGCCACCTCAGTCACAGTGGGAGCTGTGGTGGCTTGTATAGCATGCTGCTGCTGCTGCTGCAGCTGCTGAAACTAAAAAAGCAGCAAATGTAGTATTATCTGCGTTATGGCCACGAAAAAAAGACACTTTTAGCTTTTCCGTTTCTGTTTGGGTGTGAATACAGCGTGTCTGCTGCAGCGCAGCTATCGCTCTGGGGCCTTTTGGAGAGCTTACAATTTCTAGTGTACATACAGCAGTAGCAGCAGCAGCCGCAGTGTTTGTGTTTTTGGTTTTGCTGCTTCCATCTCGTTGTTGCTGTGTCTGTTGCTTCAACAACTGCGTCCTAGGGCTGCCTGCTGCAGAAGGTCTGTAGCAGCAGGAGCACGGAATGCAGCAACACCAGCTGCGGCGCTTGCGGCAGCGCGAGTTTGTCGTTTCAAAAGCAGCTCCCTGCTGCATGCAGAGGATGCAGTGACTTCACAGATTGGCAGCAGGCGCGCCAGCCTACTCCTCAGCAGCTGAGGCAGACACTGCAGCAGCAGCAGCAGCAGCAGCACGTGCTGCTGCCTCGAGACGGGGGGCTCCCCGTGCGGTGTACGTACACTCCACCGCTGTTCTTTGCTTCTGCCTTCCTGATGCGAATGGCTTCCAAAATATTCCAACAGTTTTAGCCAGGGCCCTTCCGCTGCTCTAGGGCCGCTGAGCCGCAACAGCAAGCGGAGCAGCAGTAGCAGCAGCGGCAGCTGCAGATAGACCATGCAAGAGCTTCCACCGCTGCATCTGCTGCAGCCTCCGCCTGAGCCTCTGCTTCTGGTGCCGGAGCTGCAGCAGCCTCTCCACCCCGAGGGCACGCAGCACTTGCTGCTGGGACTACCATTAGTGCAGCAGCAGCAGCAGCAGCAAAACTTGCATCTGTTGCTTCAGCAGGCTGTCCCGGTGTCTGCAGCACCACCAGCTCAACACAGCTTGCAGCAGCAGCAGCAGCAGCAGCAGCAGCAACAGCAGCAACAGCAACTGCCGCTGCTGCCGCACGAGGCTCCTCTGGAGGCCGCTCTCTCCATCAGCGGAAGCAGCAGCGGGAATTGCGAGGTGCCTCCACGGCATGCTGCTGCAGCAGCAGGCTTGCTGCATGCGGGCAGCAGCAGCCTGGCAGTTAGTGACAGCAAAGCTGCTGTGCGTACACTCCCCGCATGCAGCAGCAACAGCCCCAGCAGCGGCCCAGCAGATCTGCCGGTAGCTGCTGTGCCTAGCCTTGCTGATGCTGAGGGACTTGCTGCAGCAGCAGCAGCAGCAGCAGATTGTGCTGCAGCAGCTCCCGCTGCACCTACAGGTGCTTTTTCAGTAACGGCAAAGGGCCCTGCGGCAGCAGCCTGCTCGGAGACACCTGAGACTGCTGCAGCAGCAGCAGCAGCAAATTCTGCTGCTGCTGATGCTGCAGCAGCAGCAGAAGCAGCAGATTCTGCAGCAGCACCAGCAGCAGATTCTGCAGCAGCAGCAGCAGCAGCAGAAGCACCAGCCCCACAAGCTGCTGCAGCGGCACGGGGCACTGCAGCAGAGGGCAGCAGCTCCAGCCGCCGAGGGCCTCGTGGGAGGCGCCGCAGGGGAGCCAGCGGGCGCATGCAGAGCAAGGGTGTTGCTGCTGCAGCAGCAGCAAGACGCAAGTGTATCTGCAGCAGCAGCGTGCTGCTTGCTCCGTGGCACTGTCCCCTTCGCTCCCTGGTGGATGGCGAGACCTCCCTCCTCGAAACGAGGCCTCATCGCAGACAGCTTGAATTCCCGCTGCTGCCAAACCACCAGCAGCACGAGCTATTCTCGGGGGGTTAGCTGCTGCTGCTGCTG
>JRZD01000114.1:0-15831 GCA_000826945.1 Eimeria nieschulzi
AGTTCTCAATTGAGTGTTTGGGTATATTAGGTATTACTTCTCACAAACAAACGCACATCTCTTCCAATCAGAGATAAGCTGGGCATTAATTAGGAAAGTTCCCAGTTGTAAAGGACGGACAAACACCGTAAAATCCAAACTTACACATTGACATGCCACGTTAGACACCAGGCTGGTTTGCCTTGCAGTAGTTTGCTGCAGCTTCCTTGCCAACATCAGGACCAATAGCACAGTGCCTAACCCTACAGTTTTAACCACTGGCTGTACGCTTTCTACAAGTTTTCAAACACGTGCTCCTCTCCTCATATTCTATCCTCAGCTTTTAGGGCTGAACTCACCCAAGTCTGCTGTGCGAGGCACCTAGCTACAGTCCTGCGTTCCTGTTCACGCGTTGTAAGCACAAAGAAAAACGGCGTCCACGAGGTTAACCCCGGGCGCACCACTGGAAACAAGAGGCGAAAAAGAGGATTGTGGCGTGCCATGGAGTGGCCTCTTCCGTTCTAATTATGGGTGAAAGAAGTGCAATAAAATCTAATAACGCCAGCAGCGGCACAACTGGCCTGGCACTATTCCTCAATAAACATTCCATTTTTTCCTTTATCAAGAGAGTGGATCCATCGGCGAGGCGTCCGCCCTTATTGGAGTGTCGCTGTCTGTTTTCCTGCCTAAAAGCTACTAAGAAACCTGCCTGCTGAGCTGAACTCTAGCTCGCACTATCAACCCGATAATACGGGGTACAAACGAACACGCCAATAATAAATCTACTCCTGTATTTTTAATTGTTGTTTCTTTCGTTCCAATGCCCCGAAGGCCGCGGCCTCGAGTTGTTCTAACGACATATTCGCTGCCACTTTCGACCCGCCCAGCCACTCCCAGCCTTTTTCACGATCTATTTCGGCTTGTCTCTCCCTAATGTCTGCGCTCCCCCTTTTGTTGCAAGCCCTTATATAATCCAGCATGCGTGCGGCTGCGCAGCTGGTGGGCTGCGTCATCTGATCAGAGCCGAGGCCAAACGCAGCGGCAGCGGCTCTGGCCTCTGCTGCGCTTTTCCCTCCTACGCTGGCAGTGGCTAAGCCGAAAATATCAGTGCCTGCATGCACCCCAGAAGCAGCACCCGAATATTCCCCTGGAGTTGCTGCTGCTGCTGTTGCTGCTGCTGCTGTTGCTGCTGTTTCTGTTGCTGCTGTTTCTGTTGCTGCTGGTGATTCCTGCCTCATGTTGTTTCCCTGCACAGCAGCGAGGGCAGCGGCGAAGGCGGTAGCTGCCTCCTCTGTCTCTCTCGCTAATTCTTCAATTTCGTCTTGTTCAATTTTAGTATTTGCTGCCGCTTCTGTTGCAGCAGATTCCGCCTCTGGTTTCTCCTGTTCATAGGCGTCTGCTGCACGGAGGACCCTCTGCAGAAGCGCCAGATGGTCTTTGGCCTTGTTGGCAAGTTTCGCACTAAGCCCTTGCGTCTTACTGCTGCTGCTGTTCGTTTTTCTCCGATGCCGCAGCAGCAGGGCGGACTCTATCGCGCGCTCCTTTGAGGTGAAGGAGACGCATGCCAGGCCTCTCGCCTTGGAAAAGAAACACAAATCGACGGCCCCGTGCATCCACAGCTGAGACGCCAGGGAGGCAGGGCTAGGAGGCAACTCCGTGGGGTGAGCTGCAATATTGCCAGATGCGGCCCCTGCCTGCTTCCTTTCAGAGACGCCTGTCTCGGACTTGGCAGCAGACGGCCAGGAGAGCAAGAGCGACCTGTGGAGAATATCTTCGTCCTCTGCTGCCTCTGCTTTTCCCCATATGTGCAAAGCGGGTTGCTTCTGCTTTTGTTGCTGCGCCAAGTTATCTCTGAACCGCTGGCGTCTGGCTGTGTCGATTTCCTGCTGCTTTTTTCTCAGCAGTTGTTCATTCTGCTCTCGGATTTGCCGAAGAGTTTCTTCCTCAGATTGCCGCTGGGGAGCATTGCGGGCTTCTGCTTCCTTGCGGGTAAGTTCCTCCTTAAAGCGCTGCCTCTCTCTGTCTTGCTGAGTCCACCGCTGCCTGTGGTGCTCGCGCTGCAGCCTAAGGCCCAGGAGGGCCCGTAAGTGGCTGTGGTAGGAATCCCTCTGTGCTTTATCAGAAAGAAACGCAAAGGCAAGGTTCACCTGTACGAAATTGGAGGCAGCTTCCTGCTCTCTTCCCTTGTTCTTGTCTGGGTGCGACTTTAGAGCAGCTTTCCTGTACGCTGTCCCGATTGCCTTAAGGGACAGCTGCTCTCTGCTCTCCACAGAAACCTCATTAGCTGCTGCTTCCTGCACGCTAGTTGGCTGTCCATCCTTTGAAACGCATAGGCCGAGCAAGGTGTAGGGGCACCGCCCATTTAGGCCTTCGGGCAGGACCCTACCACGTGCGGCCATTATTGGGGCCCGCACAACTCTTCTGGAAAGTGTAAAGCACCAAACTTTTCCAATTCAAAAAGAATACGTCTACAAAGCCTGCTTAACAGTGAGATAAAATCGCCCAAACAAAAAGAGTACGGCGCTGGGCACTGGGCCTTTCTGGAAACATCTAGTGTTAATGTGGAAAGCCAGGAACGCATAAAAACAAAAAAACGACAACATATACAAACCACAGACAACTAAACTGACAGAATGGTGTGGTGATGCACCGCATGCATATACTCTGTTTCTTGCTAACACCAGTGAGCACAAGACAAGCGACACTCCTAGCGCAACTTATATTATTAAAATCTTTTAAAAGGGCAATAAAGAGAACGACATTTCTTCACAGTCGCAAAGTAGAATGAGCCAGAGAGATTGACGAAGAAAGACGTCAGGTTAAAGGCGTTTACAGAAACGTATTATTCCTCTCGGCATCTTCTCCCAGCGAAGTTAGTAGGATATTGACAATAGTGTCAAGAAGCACATGGAAAAAAGTTCTTCGGCTTTCTCTGGTTTTGTTTCTTTCTCCTAGTTTCTAGAGTCGGAGAATGATGACAGGAAAATACGCTACTAACGAGTATAACGTAATGCTCATTAAACAAGCCCTTGCTTAAAGGCCATTAACTTAAGAATAGTTTGTTCCCCCTAAAGTTTCCCCGTTTACGTGTGGCTGCATCCCCTCGCCATTAGGTTGGGCTCAGGTAGGCATTGCCTGGAAACAATGCCTACCTAAGCACAACCAAGTGGCAAGGGGATGCGGCCAAGGGGCAGGCCAGGTGCGCTGTGGACACGTACCAATACCAAAACATAAGCCGAGGCGCTGGACTACTGCTCCTTACTTACATAATCTTAACCCTTCCACTCACAGGTAACTTAGGACACCTCTAAGTGATAACAAACAGACAAACAAAGCAATATCGAATATACGCATTACCATGCTACAGACAACTTGAGATTTTTTCTGCCTATCTTCCTGGAAATTAGTGGAACGAAACATCAACAAACAAACCCCTTGGATTTTATGCCATGTGCTTTTTGAGGCTGTTGGCAATATTGATGTTAAAGGGCACGGCTTGCCGAGCACTTTACTGAGCAAGCGGATCACCTGTAAGAAACTCCAGCATTTGCAAGAAAAACAAATACCTCCTCCTATGCCATAATTATTAGTGTGTGATTCATCTGCTTCCTTCACCCCCACTATATATCGCTTTTACTTTCATGTTTAACTAGGAAAGCAGGTGGTCCTTTTGTAGGATGGAGGAGAAAACGTGCAGCTAGCTGCTAGCTAACCAGCTGCTAGCTTTGCGGGCAGCCAGATAAGCAGCACATTTTGTCGCACGACATGCTGAGTGCCCACGCATCCATTATTTACGTTGTCTTCACAAACCGAGGCCCCGCCGTATTGGAAGGCACAGGAGATAGCAGAGTGTAAGGTATCCTAAGGCTTTCCCCAGAAGCTCCTGCTAAGGGCTGTGCTTACACCGCCCTCACAAGAAGCTGCTTTGGGAGATTCGTTTGCGTTTATTAGTGTCAGAGTTTTTCCCCTCGCGAACAGATATTCGTGTACACACTCTGTAAAGGCGTAAAGGCATCATTAGGTGCCGCTTCTCTGTAGTTTAGACGAAAACCGATACAGCAGATGCGTAGCAATCCATCGATTCCCTCAAAAGAAAAAGGAAACTGGACTTATATCAAAAGGCCGCACTACCAACTGACCCTCAGAATGCCTCGTTCATCAACCCATCTAACAAAGGATCCCCGTCATCCTCGTCCATGCTACTTTGGGGAGGTACAGGATTTTGGGGTGGTGGCGGTGGCGGCGGAGGTAACCCGCCGGTACCGCTGGAGGCTTGGGCACTGCGTTTCTGCATTTCATACGCTTCAATCTCACGTTGCTGTTGCTCCCAATCTTCGGCTTGGCGCGGTGGCGAGGGCATGCGAACCCGAGGATCACCGGCGATGGCTTGCGCCGCCCGCTGAGCCAATGCAAAGCTTCGAGAAGCCTCGGGTGTAACCGGCAGAGGTGCGGAAGCAGTTACAAACGACACAGGAGCCTCGTAGTTGGGAATGTAGCCCTGCTTGTGCTGCCCCATGGGACCCAGCGGGCCTTGCGGGGCTGCCGCCTGCATGCAAATCAACAGTTCAAAAACACATTCAAAAAATAACCTTTCTAAGGATTCTTCACAGTGCCCATTACACCCAGCACGCTCATAGGATAGACATTCTGTTATTCTAATGACTCAACAGGAGAACTGTCTAGGGAACAAGTGCACAAACACGACAGACAGGGAGAAGGCACGTAAAGCAACACAACTATGGTATTAGGTGCGCAAGGTGCTCTGCCCTTCCATCTGGCATGCTGGTCGCGTCGTTACACTCTTTCCCAGCTTTCTCCTTCGTGACAGATATAGCATCATTATTCAACAAATGACATATACCTGTTTCATGCCTTCAAGGCGTTTGACGGCAGTGTCCGCGGCGCCTCCTCCGACCTTGTTGCTAACAGAAAGCACTCCCTGCAGAACTGCACCGACAATATTGGAATCGAGCTGTGCGTTCTGTGGTTGGGTCTCCTGCTGTTGCTCGAGGTAATCATAGTGCACCTCAAGCAAAAGCACCAGACTGGGATCCGTTTGCGCTATTGTGCTGATAGCCACAACCGCTTGGTGGACGCCTTGGGCCATGCCGTGCACCGAAATGGTGCGCTCAGGGCAGGGAGAAACGGTCCTGTCGACAGTAATGCGCGTTAGTGTTGCCTCGCGTATTTCCCGCACCCGCGAGCCTCCAGGGCCAATCACAGACGGGCATACACTCGTCGGCACAACAATTTTTGCGTACATCTGGTCGTATGGCAGGTTCGGATGAACTTCCTTGCAGCGCTCCAGCAAGGCAATGATTCCAGAGCTAATGGCATCAGCAGGCCCTGACATGAGCAATATGCGATCCGTAGAGTCTGGGAATTTGTTCTTGGACGACAGCACATGCATGCTGCAGCCACACTCCTCCGATACCTTCACGATGGTCTCGCTGTTCTTCCCAATAAGTGAATTGGCCAGCGCAGGATCGATCTGAAGTTTGATATGGCATGGCCCTGGGAGAGAAACAGGGCGCTCATCTTCCAACGGCTCTTCGTTCAGAGCCTCCATGTTCATTCCCTCCTGCAAGACGCCAGTTTCTGCCCAGGCAGGCATTTTCAGCTTGTAGCCATGGCCATAAGTCTGGTGTACAGAAACTGACTGGTTTGGATCTGCATGGATGTAAGGCAGCATTGCCTTGATTGCAATAGTGACTTGCTCAAGTGGCCCCAATATCGAAATGATACGTTCATGAGGGTTGGAAAGCACAATCTGCGCCGCGTGATGAGATGGAGTTTGCTGGTCTCGATTAGATATTTGAATGCGCGTCCCAGTAAAACTAGCTAGCTGACGAACACGCTGCCCGCCAGGGCCGCAGATGAGCGCACAGCATGTGTTCATTGCACACATGCGCCAGACCATGAAGTTCGCGTGACCAACCATCAGACATGCTGCATAAACCTTCTCCAAAACAGCCAGAAGAGCCCGATCTGCATTTTGTGGCTGGCCACTGATGATAACAATGCGTTCTGTACACGGAGGCGGTTCGGGTGGTGCAATCTTCACAAGTACGGCATATTCCGCTTCAAACTGGGTAATTACAGTTCCATTCGAGCCAAGAAGTTGAGCCGCCACCAAATCACTGACAAGCACCTTGTGATAAGCGGGTCCTTGCAGCAACACATTTCTGTTGTCTCGGGTGTACTGCATGTTGCTGATGCGGGCCAGCTCGTCCTGCGCCTGGCTGATAAGAGCGGCCTTCGCGGAATCCGACAGATTCGGGACATTAGGAGCAACACTTGCCACACCCGCTTTCACTGGTTCTTCTTTGGGAGGAATCAAAATACTCGCCAGTGCCTGCATCGTGGATTCATCAAGGTCGTCACCGAGAGGATCTTCTACCACAACCTCTTGTTCCTTTGGGGCTTCTTTCGGCATGCAACTGTCGTACCGGAGATTCGTGTAGTCTCTGATGTTGGGAACCTGCTGAAGCAGTGCCACCATCTTGCACGCCCCATCCTGCACGTCAGGCAGTCCTCCATCCAGCGTCAACAGTCGCTCTCTCCCTCCTTGTTTCTTCATGTCTCTTCTGTCGCTGATAATCAGTTTTGCCTTTCCCACTTTCCTAAGCTTCCGCAGTGGCTGGTCTTCTCCATCGGGTACAAGGGAACAGATGTCATGGGGAGCAATGAAGGTGACACTACAACTGCGCTCGCCATCGCGGTGCTTCCCAGGTTCAGATATCGTTTGTAGCATCTGACGCAGCATCTTATGCAATGACTCGAGGTTGCCCTGGAGTAGCAACATGCGCCTCTTCGTTTCGGGAAAGAAAACATCCTTTGGCGATAGTCGGGTTTTGCAGGAATGACTTTTCGCCATGTTGATGAGGCCCCTATTGTCCACTCCAAGAAGAATCGAGACATCGCGCTGCTGAGGCAGAAGCTTCACGTAACAAGGCCCCTCTAAATCGGGTGGGAAGGGGTCACCCAATGTGTTCTTAGTAGGGTCTGTGGTATTGATAACTAACGGGGGCTGTGGAGATCGACTTCTCTCTTTTCTGCGTTTGTTGTGATTGCTGCGGCTGCGTTCCCTCTTCGGCTCCTGGATTCTGTGAGAATGCGAACGCTTGTGGCCGTTTGAATCCTTTCCATCTGTACGGCCGTGCGTGGAACTTTCACGCTGGGATTTGTGCTGCTTGCTGTCGGAGTCTTTCTTTTCGTCATTGCCTTTGCTCTCGCCCACTGTATCCTTCCTGCTATGGCTTGAGCTGCTATGATTGTCGCTCTTGTATTTCCCCGAGTTGCTTTCGCGGCGGCTTCCAGAGTGGCTGCGCTTCTTGGTGTTGTCGGCAGACCTGCTTCCTGCCTTACTATTGCTGTTGGTCTCCCCGCTGCGGTGGTGCCTGCTCTTGCTACTCCCGCCATTGCACCTCGATTTGTGATGCTTGTTGTCACTGCTGCTGCTGCTGCTGCTAGAAGAATTTCCGTTGTTGTGAACGCCGTGGGCCCGCCGAGTTGCTGCCTCATCAGCTAGAGGCGCCTCAGCCTCCGATGAGCCCACCATTCTGACGGCTGTTGTGGCTCTTCGGAGCAAAAAAACCAAACAGACTCTTCAGAAATGGTCCTGTTGTTACCTATGCGATTTCCCTTTGACCTGCTGGCTGCTGCGCTGAGATGTGGGCTAGTGTAAACGCCTCCCATCCAGCAGTTGCAAGGAAGGTACTGAAAGTATCGTATAACGTACAGAGCCGTCAAGACAGAATAATTCTTCCCTCAGTTTGTAACTCCAAGCCTTGTCATGCGGATGAAGAAAGCTATGTCCCTTATCCCGCCGTCTGCCCAGTTGCCAATGGCAGCATCGTGCCTTGCAAGCCTTAACAGAGCCCAGCCTCCCCACTTGCCTAAACAAAACAAATTTCGCTCACTTCGCACAAACTCTGGTGTTCATGCAAGGATCGTAGGTGAAGATTAAGCAGGTAGCCGAATGCGTCCAAGGGGCTGGCAGCACAAAAAGTCCCACAAGGCTTTGCTCCAAGATCACGGCCTCAATACCCCAAGCCAGGGGAAGTCAAATGGCTAATAAAAATCCACAGATTTTGTGACTCAAGGTCCGTCTGCAGGTATACACTTCGCTAGGGGCTGCGCCGTAGAGCTCGCTCATAGGCAAACACGCTTTCAAGAAGCACGAGGGAACGCATATTGATATTATGACGATCCCAAACGGAACAAAAGACAGAATGTAGTTTTTTTTGGAACAACTGTTTCAAAGAAGGACTTTGGTATTCCTGCTCATCCGATGCTTGCGCATAAAGTCAGCAGATTTGTGGGTATTGGGCCTCACGCAAAAAGTCGGTCCAAGGGGCATATTTTTATAAAAGTGATGCTATCGTGATCGAATTGTTGTGCGTATACTCTGCATTGCGTACCATTTTTTTCGCTGTCCCAGCAAGGCTGTGTTTGTGCCTGTTGATTCTAATTGCCTTCGGCCTAGGCTTCAGGGCCATGATTACAAACACGAAACCAACTTACGAATAATTAGTTCTCGAAGAAATTTCCCCCTTTCCGGCTTGCCTCACTGGGTTCTTGTCGACCTGAGCATAGGCAAGCAGTAAGGGGATGAGGCCAAGGTGTAGGCCAGTTGCAAAGTGGGGAAGCACGGATCCCAGCACACAATCCGATGAGCTGGGCTACTGCTTCTCACCTACATAGTCCTAACCATTTCACTCATAGGTAACATAGGATATTGATTAGGACACTTCTAAGTGATAACAGACAGACAAACACTGCAAGATCGAATATACGCATTAACATGCTGCATTCGTTCTGTCCGGTTGGAGGTAAAGGAGTTTATAGCTTAATGCTCAACGAGGCGCTTTAAATGTTTTGTTTGAATTTTCGGAAAGACGCAACTCATGCTGCACCTTAGCTAGGGCCTGTACGGATGCCTTTTCGGAATATCAGAGGGCCAATGTGCACAGCAACTCTTCTCTAAGTCTCTTATAGGCTTTTTTAGTTTATAAGACTACCGGCGATCTGCCTTTCATGAGCGGGCCCGTTGTGAATGCAGGCGCTTTGAGCGTAATGCCCTTCGTGTGAGTTTGAATGCCTCTTTTTCTGGCTTGTAACAGTGTGATGGCCAAACGTTCAAGTAGTCATTTGGTGAGGCGGTGCTGACTGTATTCTTGCATTGCGCCGTTAGATCGGTGTTTTGGGGTGGCGAAGCCTGGACGACGCTCGACGATATATGCTCCCTATATCTGCTGGTTGATAAGCAAGCACCATGCTAGCGTATCAAACAAAGCATTCGGTGCTCTGCCATATGCTAGGTAGAGGCTCTGCAGCCTCTGCTTGACAGGTGACAAGCTTGGGGAACCGATCAAGCGAGCTTCAAAACTACGTACAATCTCAAGAAGCAAGCTCCATATATTGCTTTGTTGAAGAAGCAGTTAATCCTGACCAGCGAGCAAAGAACCCCTGAGCACGCAAGCTAGCAAACGAGCCCGAGGCCCTAGACTGCAACTGGCGGCTGCTTTAGGGCCCTCCACATGGAGGTGGCTCCGACCTCACATTCCTTTGAAAGCACAGCCAGAACCATCGGGGTATGATGTGACGTGCGACAAAATATACTTAGCTCAACTCTTTTCTGTGGAGCGATGTAAGGGGCGATACAGGCTCGTTCTGGCTACCACTTCACAGATCAGAGAAGCTCCATGGTATCAAGAAGTCCTGGGGCTGCGTAAGACCCGGACACGTATAGGTGGCTAGCTAGCTGTGTGTAAAGCTGGACTGTCTGCTAGGGGCATGATACGTTCTGTGATCTGATGCGTAGAGCTGAAGAAGGCTTATCAGCACGCCACGTAAAGCACTGGCAGGCGTAGAGGAAGGTTGTGCGTCACGTCATCACCAGCTTGTACGGGTTCGGGAGGGCCTCTGTCGGGTGGAATGAGAGAGCAAGGACGGCGCTGCAAGCCGCAAGCACTGATTAAGTCCCAAGAAAAAATTAGAAACTCCCCATGAAAATAATATTCATTTCTGCTCCCATGTTCACAGAGTCTTAGACTTCGCGTTGGGTTACAACGAGGGCCTTCAGACTTACCAAAGCAAATGGCAGCCCGCCAGCACGGCGCACAAAGTCGCGCCATCAGCGAGCTCAATCACGACCTGCACTAGCAAACAGACAATATGGCAACGACGTTAAAGGGATGTAACGGATCGGTGGAACGTGTGCGGCACAGACGCTTGACATAAGGCCTTCGCTCTAACACAAAAACGGCGATATATCCATAAAGGCACGATAAATTATAAGGTCTCCGAACTACGCAGCTGCGGAGGTCTCCATTCAGTTGTAGTATTAAGATGGAAGTAAAATGACGTGCCTTCGTAAGGACGCAGACGCATGCAGCTGCACAGAGTCTTGCTGCAAAAAGAAGTGAAAAAACGGGTCCGAAGTTCTTGTGGCCGAAGAGGTCAGAGGTCAGCGACGGCAACAGGGAAAATAACCCCCCGTGGCAAGCGTTAAGCAGACAAAGCCTGCATGAGCAAAATACGCCGTTTCAGATTCAAAAGTTCTTGATGATCTGTATGTAAAGCGTTGTATGCGAAACCGGACAGCACTGAGACATCAAAACATAGCATCAAAACATAATCCAGAAGAGGATACCGTGGGGCTCACCAGACAGCGAAATTCCGCGGCGAGGCGATGCTGCAGCCCATAAATGTCACCAGGAGTAGCGACATGCACAGGTTCATGATAATCTGCAACAGACACATAGGCTGAACAAGGAACCGTTGGAGTAGGGGCGAATCGGACACAGAAACGCCAAAATTCCGAACTGGAAGCCACGGAATCTGATCACTGCCAAAAGAAGCGTGAAATCGTGCTTGCTCTGCTTACGATGGCGCGTTTGTTGCCCGCCTTGTTACCAATAAAGCCCCACACCAGACGCCCAGCCACACAAAGCGAGCCGGCCACTGCGCCGATAATGCTAAGCTGCAGATCAGTGATAGACTGCCAGCTGGTAAGGCCGTTGGCGAACGTTGGCACCACGCTCGGATCCACAGCATCTATATAAGCACTGGAGGCCGTTTTGTGAATAAACGCAAAAGGGACGATTTTCCATATGTAGGCCGCAACAAGCACTGACTGCCAAGAGAAAAATAACATCATGAACAACAGCCAAAACGAAGGCGAGCTACAGAGGTCTTGGGGAGTCAACACGAATGACGAAAGCAAGGAGGCCGCGACAGCAGGGGATGGTGCTGCAAACAAACATGCAATCCCAGCCCGGCGCGGCAATCGTGGAGGAACGCACCTATAGACACGGAATGTGGCTGGTCATAGGCGTGAACAAGCACTGGATATTCTGAGCAAGCAAACGGACAACGGATTTCCTCAATCAGCTTTCGTCTCTCCTGGGAGTCGACTGGCAAGGGTGGCGGGTCTGACAAGAGAGCAGCTCCGACTGCCTGGTCAGCACAGGCACAAAAACGTTCACAAGCAGAAACGCAATATAGCTATTGATTAAGTTCCCAGGATAACACGCGGTGCCTGTATGTTCTCGGAGTTAATTGACAGCAGGTCTCACCTGTAACACCAAGCAGCCTCCAGCCATTGCTAGAAATAACAGTGGGAGCCGTTGCAGCACAGCGGTATCGGATATGTAGACCTCTGGCACTGGGCACAGCGACAGCGGACACCCAACACTTAAACAGCATCTGACGGGTAAGGGTGGGCGAATTCCTGCCTGCAATACCGAGAATAAATGTGTAGTATAGAGGCAGCTCCATTATGCTCTGTTGTTCTGGTTACAGAGCCCCATCACACTCACCAGCCCAACTGTCTGGAGCTCCGCCAGGAGATACGAAGGTCAGTAATGAGTGCTGCGCGGTGCGGAATAGGAACAGGGAGTGCAAGGGGCAGAGGATACACACGGACAGACTGCGCCCAAAGAAGATAACGCAGCTGACCTGTTGGATAGCACACGCACAACTGACGTTTCATGAGCGGCCTACTGCTTCAGCACTAAAGCCTGATATCTGGGGTGTACCGCTACCTCCTTGCCTGGCAAGGGCTGCTATGCAGTGGGGATGCGCCTTACGGCACCCTTCCGGTCAGGCTGCCACTCCAGGGCACATGTGAGGGGCACAGGGTAGCAGAGGCCGCTGCCGATAGCCGTAACAACGCCGAAAGAAAGACTGCAGCGTTTGTGAGCACACAGAGTGTCCATACTCCGACGTAAGTATCAACATCCGCTTACCTATCAACATAAATAAGGAAGGGACGCACTTCCGAGTTGGTAGTAAGTGCAAAACACACTTAAACCAGGGCCTTCCCCAGCATACGCTCGCCTACCAAAACACGCAGAAGCTTACCAGAAAAGGAAGCAGTTGTGGAGCGTCAACGCAGACATAATGAGGCCGATGCTCATGATGGATCCGCCGAGAAGGGTCGCCCTGCAGAAAAGAACGCATCGGCGCCAGCTGCTTGCTATAAACAGAAACAAAGGCCTAAACGGCACAGATCAACATCTTTTACCTTTACAACAATAATCTTGAATTTTGCCATATGTTTTTTACAAGGGAGTCAGTCGCTATAGAGCAGCCGTTGCCCGGCAAGGCGATACTGGACGCTACACCCGAGAAAGATCGCTACTTGGGATTTAGTTCCGCAGTGCGAGGCCAGTCACAGGTGAACCGCACAGCGTCTGTTGCGAGCGCACTGTGAATCTGCCTTTGCTGCACAGAGGCTGCTCCATCCCTACGAGCTATAACTACGGCGCAGTTAAGGCCTCTTGCTTCATCATTACATAAACAAGGGTACAGCCCACGGCAGCCGCAACACTTTTGCATGCAGCAACTGTACGTGGCTTCATAGTTACACTGGCTTGCTTACTTGGATGGCCCGAGAGCTCTGTGGAGCCTCCCCCCGAAGAAACCTGCTATGCCTTGAATCAGGACGGCAGAGACGTACAAGATAAGTCCATCCTGCAGACGAGAAAGCGGCAAAAAACGCAGCACAGGCAGCGGAAGCACTCCAAAGCTTTAAAGTAAAAACCTCACAAGCTGCCGCCTATCCTAAACCCCAAACCCTAAACCCAAAAGCCGAAGCGCTAAACCTTAAAATGGGAAAAACCCGCACGTGATAACGAATGGAAGTCGACGGCTGCAAACGGCGCATGTAGGCGATGATCAACGGTGCAATGTTCCCGAAGGCGTGCAGACTTCCTGAAAAAATACGCAAGAACCATTGGCATTAGACCCGTCGTAAGCGTTCTCTAGCAACGCGCATCGCCAAGAAGGTTTTCTAAATGTGAAATGGATAAAAATGCTTCTCAGAGGACAGCCGTACCGAGAGTTAGATGGATGAGGAAGGCCCCTGCCAAGGCCATACGGGCTCTGCATTTGTACACGCCCAAGGCAGCCTGCAGTAGAACAGTAGCGTCGTTATAAACAGAGTGTAAGATAAGTACATGCAAAAGCACGTAGTTGTTACGGCTTGACGTACTCCTGCAGGATAATAAGGATAATAAGGCAAGTGTTCATTTAATCCGCGCAACTCCACAGCCATACATAACTTGCCTTTGAGCTTTGTGTGCCGACGCTTTCACCATACATTTTCTCTACGCCACGGGTCCAGTTCTTAAGAATTATGCCGACTGTCGAGCAGAAGTCATAGACTCGTACTGGCAGTGCAAAAGCGACAAGGCGTTCTGTACTTGGTGGCCGCTACAGCCGCGTTTGTAGTGTCTTGAGCGGCCGGCCACCCGGTCAGAAGCAGAAACTTAGAATCAAATATATCAAATGTAATTGAATGAGCTAATGGTGGACAGAACGACCGGTGAGAATGGAGGTAGAGTCTACAGGGACGATGAGCACCCAGGAGGCACAAGCATTTCCAGCGGGTGTTGTGGACTCTCCATGTCTTTATCAAGTACACTGCACAGCTTCAAAAAATGCGCTGAAAAGTAAAAGTAAATGGGAATATAGCAAACAAAGTGTGCAAGTCTCCCTTGGGGGATCGGAGTGGTCTTGCAGACAGTGAGAGTCGTAGCTACTGAGTTATGCCTCACTCATGAAGAGCTGATGCCGATATATGAATCATTTGTGGTGTATATACAGATGGCAATGACAATTTATCTTGTGTAGCTGTTCATTTCTGGTTAGAACGGAGACAAACATCCAAGCCCCGTATGCCTCCCCAACCCCACAAACACCAATTATCATTCTTTTTATGTCTGGCCGGCTGCAGCAAACTTACGGAGTATCTTGTTTACCGCTATATCGTGCCATAGACTCGCCGTTTCAAGATTTACGATTGTTTCCCATGTGGCTGCGAGGTGGTAGTGGAAGTCCCTGACTGTGTTAGTCGATCCCCCGAGATCGGGGTTGCAGCACCTTGATGCTTACGTTCGGTATTTCAGTGTTTGTGTGTTTGTTATACCTAAGAATTTACATAATTAATGATCTTAGTTAGCCTAAAGTGGAATGCTTATTGTGACTGTGTGTATGAGGAACTGTAGCCCAGCTCGTTGGATTGCGTGCTCATATGCGCAGGCGCCTAAGGTTAGGGGGACAGCTGCACCTTGGTCACATCCCTTCACCTCTTAGCCCTTCTAAGGACACCTTATTGGCCTTAGGAAGGAGCAGCCCTTGAGGGGCAGACTTCCATTGAAGGGACTCAATGCCTTAAATGTAACGCCCCAACTCCTGCCTTGAGCAATAGTGGTTCCGCATGTCCGGAGGCCACAGTGTATTAGAATACGCCGTTTGACGGTTGTTCAAAAGGAGCAGCTTCCTGCCATGTATCTCTCCTTTGATCTCTTCGCTTGATAAAGCTCAGCTTGAGGGTAGTAGCCTCAGACCTATGGCCGTCGGTGTATGGGGGTGCTTGGATGCGTCTCCCCCGCTCCAGCAGCCTGTAACTCGCCATGACTAGCAAGTGCTGCTCTATCCAATTGTGCACAATGCGTGTAAATACGTGCAGATAGCCTAGCCATTAGGGTGTTAGCTGCATATACTCAGCTTCGCATGCTACGCTAAACATGTTAACGTGTCTAGTCCTTTTGGTCTCTAGAGAGAGGTATAAACAAGAACGCCTGTTAGACTTGTTCTGAGCGTTGACTCTCCCCTTGTGGTGCCACGAAGCAATAAACTAAGGATAGTTCGTCCCTAAAGAAGTCCCCCGTTTCACGATTTGTCTGTCTAGGCCCATGCTGAATTGAGCACGGCCAAGCAAAAAAAGGATGCGTTCAAAATGCAAGTCAGATTTACCGTACACATGCATGAATTCCTTAACATAATCCGAGGAGCTGGGGTACTGCTCCTCACCTACACAGGCTTAACCCTCCCACTCATGACAACTTAGGACATTAATTAGGACAAGTCTAAAGGATATCAGACAGACAAGCACTCCAATATCCAACGCATTAGTGTAGTACACTAGACTACATCGTTCCAACAGGGAGAGAAACGAAGGCGGAAGCTGATTAAGCTTATGGAGAGATTGAGATGACAGGCAAAAGCGCGTAAAGCCTTTTAGAGATAAACGTTAAAAAAAACTCGGACGGCTTGGGGACTCACCTGTGGACAGCCTTTTTCAGTGTCTAAGCAGGCAATTTGCTGGGTGCGGCTGGCTGATCGACGCTACTCCCATGGAGCCTCACAAGTTTAAAGCCTACGAAATGGTTTTCTTATCTTGTTTCTGCAATTGCATTTAAAGAAATAGTCGATGCCTCTAGGAGCATCTGAACTATGAAGGGCATAAGGGGGCTGGGCACTCGCGGCTGACTACTCTTATCCTAGGCAACTTTAGGAAGCGGCTTTCACCCCCCAAAAAATATAAAAAAGATATTATAA
>JRZD01000115.1:4194-14848 GCA_000826945.1 Eimeria nieschulzi
TGCTCTTTAAGCAGCAGCGGAATAGGCACTGCACACGCCGCAGCATCCGAAACAAAACCAGAAAATTCAGCTATGCATGCAGCAACCTCAGCTGAGAATACTTTGAGACGTGCGGCTTTAGGTTTGGCGATCCTCTGAAGACAAAAAAATTATTTCATGCAAACTGACGAGAAATTTCCACTCTTTGCAGATTGGCGAGAGAAACCGGAAATGACGGAAAATTCAGTAATTCAACAAAACAAAAATGGTGTTTTCCTTCCGTGTATGCCGCTACTTAAATATAGAAGGAGACACGTGAGAAACGACCAATGACAAATGGGTTATTGTTAAGGATATAAATAAACACATGTTTGAAAAATCTAAATGCCTTTACATGCAGAAAGATAGAAAGGTGAATCCATCTTATGGGAATTCACTGGCAAGAAAGCCGCGCGCTTCCTGCGTTAACGAGAAGTGAACTGCCGTCCAGACAGTCGGCGTAGGTCGGTGTGAATTTACCGCATGCAGAGAAAAAACAGAAAAGAAATTGTCTTTTGAATTGTTGCTGAGGCCCAACACCTGCCACAACAATCACCAAAGAACCTTCGTTTAACCCGCCGACGGAAGCCCCAGTCGCCACCACTACCCCTGCAAAGAAACACACAAAACAGAAAACAAAAAACAAAAAGCATGAGTGGTATTAAAGGATAAATATAGGGAAATCAAAACTTATAAACACTACGGATCCAATATAGTCAAATGGTACTGCTGGTGTGGATGCTGCAGCTGGTGCTGCTGAAGCTGTTGCTATTGCTGCAACAGGTGCTGCTGCAGCTGTCATTGCTGCTACAGTTGTTGTTGCCTACCTAAGAAGAGCCTCGGGGGAGGCAGCTCCCTGCTGCTGTCTAGGGTATCATCCTGTGTTGCTGCAGTTGCTGTGACACTCGAATTCTCCTCTTTGCAGGCCTCGCCTTCTGTAAGGAAATCAGCAAAGGTCACTGCATTAGCCTTGCTGCTGCTGCTGCTGCTGGAGCTGGCTCCAAGTTTGTAGTTTGCTGCAACAGCAAGCCTTAGCTCAATAACCACCTCCGCGCCGCGGGGCTGCCGGGGAAGGACCAACATTTCGAATTCGAAAGCCGCAGTCAAATAAAATAAATAAAAACCCCTGGGGGTCCTCGGCTTTTCTGGGGGCCCTTCGGCTTTTCTGGGGGCCCCTCGGCTTTCCTGGGGGCCCCCAAGGTGCTCCAGAGGCGTTTGGACACTGAAGAACTGAGGTGTCTGATAGTAAGAGAAAATGTACCGAATATTTCCTTGTTTTTAAAAAATAAATTTACAAAAATAGCAACTTTAAGAGTTACTTAAAAGAGAGAAAAGTTTTTCCTGGGGCCCTCCATCGCATTTCCCTCAGTTGGGGGGAGGTCGTTCTAGCTAGCATACAGCCAGTCTTCACCCTAGCAGTTATTTATATTTTGAAATAAAATATAAAAATACTTTTAAACATTTATTTTTAAACGAAACCGAAAGAAGATTCTGGAAGATGTTGACTCAAGGGTTAAGTTCAGCTGTTAATCTTCAGAGGCCTTCTGTCTGCCGCAGTTGTATCTCTAAGAGAATTTAAACCACCTTGTGTTTGTAATGTGTTTATTTTTTTAATATTAATATTTTTTAATGTAATATTTATAATAAAAAGAAAATTGTCGCAAAAAAGAGGTAGGGAAATACACAGGAGGCGTGCATGTTGTTCCAGAGCACTCGCCAATGCCGAATAGTTCTGATATTTTTGTGTGTCCAATATCACATGGCTTTCCATTTCTTTTTATTTTATTTTTTATTAAATTGCATTATTCAAAAGGAATCTGTAATAATAATGCCCTAAACTCGATCTATAAGCACCTGGGCTCCCGAAACCAATCCTTAACGGTCATATTCATGCCTCTGCTTAGAGGCCGTAAGTACCGCCGCAAAACAAAAAGTAAAAACCTAAGAATAACCATAATTAACGTTTATAAGTTTTATTAATTTCATTATTGTTTAGACATCGGTTTAGAGGTCGGCATTATTGAATTAATGCTATAATTTATTTGTGTTAATGTTATATAGGCCCTGGAAGGTTTGCTTGAACTTGTCGGTGATCTTGGGATGCGAGAAAAAGAAAAACAAAATTTCACCTTGCTACACATAGGGCCCTTTACCCCCACCCGTCCACTTTCCGTGCCCTGTAGCTTCAACCTAACTCCAAACTCTTACTTTAAAGTGCACATTAATGTCTATAACACAAGATATATGGTGCTAGACCCTCACCCAAGCCGTCCGCAGAGACCGGGCGATCCTTAACTGAACACATCACACGAAACCCCTTCTCATACTCAGGAGGCTTCCGGGAGGATAAACGCCTGCGCTGCACATTTAATCCATTTTAAGGCTAGCAGGCCCTGGGAAGTCCTGCACTGTTTGTAGGGACGGACCAGCAGACGGCTAGGGTGGAGGCACGCAGAGTAATTCTTGTAGAGTAATGCTTTTCATGTTTCTCTGCGTGGGAGGCAGGGCTGGCCAGGCCACTGGCTACCCCGAAGCCAGTTGACGCACAAATTCGTCGATGCTGCATACACCCTGTGGCAATACACTCCAAAATAGCGTGCCTATAACTCGTGTAATAATCTCATTGTACCCAGAGCTCTTTATTTCTTTTCCTAATACGTCTTGGGTACACTCACACCTAGCCCCAATTATTCTTTGCGGCTCACAGTTCTCTCTGAACCAGAGCTCCACGCTGCCCATGTAAAAATTCGTAAACCCCGAAAGCCTAAACCCTAAATGAGGGCCCAACGCTAGAGCCTGCCTAAAAAGGCATAACTTTAACCCAAAGAAATTTTTAACTCTAACCCAAGGCCGATTTCCTCAGTCACCCTGGACCTCCATTGGCCTGCCACCAACCCTAGCTCTTCGTGGTTATTGGGACGTCTCTCAATGTAGAAACCATAACCTCCTCCGTTGATTAGGAGCTGCAATTCAAGTCGAAACTGAAAGCTAAACACTTCCGAACCACCAAGAGCACTAGGCTCAAAGCTACTTAAAGAGCTGAGTAAAATCGGGATACAAAAAGAGGTGCAGCCACATTATTGGGGTTGGAGACTGCGTACTGCTGCTGCCTGTCCGTCCATAGGTTCAAAGTCAGGGTTGTCTCCTCCTAGTATTTTACCTTTTTCTTCCAATACTGGAGTAGTGGCGTTCTTCGAATCCTTAATACAAACATATCGCACAATTTCTCCTACCTAAGAAACTTCTGCTGACCCGACAGTTTCTTATCCGCTGCTCAGCCAATGCCGACCTGTGCTTTTCGAGTGGGCAGGACTGCTGCGAACCACTGGTTTAATAGCTATGTGTACGCATTGTGGCTTTGTGTAATTTATATTTGATAGTTCCAAGTATACCTTGCTATTGGTAAGCTCCCATGTTTCAGCTTTCTGAAATCGGGCATAGCTTGTTTCAGTGCATCCCTGGCCATGAACCAGCCAATGCAAGTACAAACAAACGCATCCATTTAAGTGCTTGATTCCTGTATAGACGAAACCCCACAAAAATAAAACCACCATTGCGGAGCATCAGCTTGTAAACAGGAAGCTACGACAGCCTTCAGTTCCTCGCGTTTTTGGTGAAATCAGAGTTAAACCGGCAGACTGGCCACGAAGTGCTCAGTGGCCTGCCAGTCAGAGCGGCTCTCTTACTTCTGCGACCTGCAGAAACGCATGCATTTCACTTTAAATTCTTTTGAAAATTCTGCCTTCTCTGCTCCAGTGGTTTTTGATGTTCTCTTATTCACCTCTGCCTCTGCCGGCGCCGGCGAGGAGCCGCTCTCAACTGTGGAGGTTGGCGCAGGCGATCTTCATTACTGCCATAGTTCAAGTGCCACTTTTATAATATAAAGGGAAACGTTTTAACTGTTTCCGAATAGATAACCGAAGAGGTTCGCTGAAAGCCTGTGGGCCTGTGCTGTACTTAAGCCTCTGCTTGAAGGCCATAAGTACTGAAGAGGTTCCCTGACAGCCTGTGGGCCTGTGCGGTACTCCTCTGCTTGAAGGCCATAAGTACTAACACGAAACAATTGCTTAGGACTAGACATGCCAAAAAAAGTCTGCTCTTCTCCGGCTTGCCCCTCTGAGACCATGATAATCTGATTACAACCATGCGGCAAAGGGATGCGGCCAAGCGGCAAAGTGGTACGGCCTTCAGGACAAACGGTTCCCCACACACAATCCGAGAAGCTGAACTTTTGCTCCTCACAAATAAATATTTAATGCTTCTGCTTATGGATAACTTATGGCATTAATTAGGATAATTTTAAGTGCTAACAAACACGCAAACATCGCAATATCGAACATATGCGTTTACATATTACTGGATGCTCTTGTGCGTTTCAGCTGAATGAGAGTTATTAAGAACCTCAGGCTAGAGTACATTTTTGTAGAATTAGTTTTCTGTTATTTGTCTGTTGGTAATGTTTTTTTCTGAAAGGAATGTTTAGATCATTGTCTGTAGAGGTGGAGGCCTAGGGTACAGATCAGAGCAATCGAGGTTGCTGCTTGGCCTATTTCCCTTTCAGTCCCTGTAGGTTTTTCTTTTCTGTGTGGAAGAAAACAATCTTTGTTGCTTTTTCCTTTTTTCTTTTATCCACATGATTTTTTTCAAAGCAATTGGCTGCGTCTTTGAGGGCTCATTTCATCTTTTATCAACGTGACCCCTCACAGCACATGCTGCACAGAACAAACAGGAATCTTTTCGGACTTTTCTCAGCACACTTATAATTGCCATTTCCCATTGATTTTCTTTTTTAAGGAATATAAATACTTTACACGAGGATGTCCCCAAGACATAGAAGCGGCGCTGCCCGCAAGGCGAACGCTAAGCAGCACCAGGCCAACAGTAATGAACACCACCCCTACCCTAGCCGTGAGGTGTCTACTCAGAATGGCACTACAGCCTGTGAGGACGAGGATGCTGCCCCATTTGGCGAGGCAACCAAAGGTACGAACGTGGAAAAGGCACAACATACACCGCAGGAAGAACTAGCAGACGATACACTAGAAGAGACTTTGGATGCTAAGGGGCTGCACACGGCCCAGGAGAAAGCAGAGGAAAACAAGCAAGTTAAGGGCCAGCAAAACAGGCAGGAGGAGAAGACTGAGGACTTACCTAATGATGAGATAAACGGCAAGGCGGAGAAATCTGCCGATGAGCAAGAAGCCAAAACTGCTAATGATGAAAACGACAGCAAAACTGCTAATGATGAGCAAGAAGGCAAAACTGCAGGTGATGAGAAAGACAACATAGTTGCTAATGAGGAGAAAGGCAGCAAAACTGCAAATGACAAGTTTGCCAAGTCGGAGAAATCTGCAGGCGGGCAGGAAGACAAAACTGCCAATGATGAGAAAGACGGAAAAATTGCTCATGATGAGAACAATGACAAAACTGCTAATGATGAGATAAACGCCAAGTCGGAGAAACCTTCTGATGAGCAGGATGACAAAACTGCAAATGATGAGAAAGACAACGAAACCGCAAATGATGATAAAGACAGCAATCTGGAGAACTTTGGTGATGAGCAAGAGAGCAGAACGAATGTAAAGGGCGTTGATGAGAACGAGGCTGAGCTGGCGAATGCCAATCTTTTGGAGGATAAAAAGGCAGAGGAAACAGACGATGAGCCGCAAAAGCAGAAGGAGGCAGAAAAAGTGGAGGAAGAGAGAGAAAAGTTTGTAGCAGCAAAGGTGGTTGTAGAGAAAACAAAAGAAAAACCAAAAATGATAGTCGAGCACAACGCGCGCGATGACCAGGAGGTGGACGTGCACCCGAAAGAAACCGACCAGCGGCATGAGGAGGTCCAGCAGTCCATGGCAGAGACCGAGGAACAAAGACAAGAGCAAGAAAAGGAGAAACACAAAGACAAAGAAGTGCATGTTGCGGAGGAAAAACAAGAAATTCAAAATGAGGAATCTTCTGAATCTTTTCCAGAATGGGCAGCCAGCGAGGTTGAATTTAGTGTGGCTCCATCCGAGGAGTCTACCGGCTTTTGCTGCGTGAAAGACATCACCGGAAACATCTGCGAGGAGGTATGGCCTGATCTGTTTGTTCTTCCCTGTCCTGATTTTCTCTTAAATGTATTTTTAGCAGCTTTAAAGGAGCTTCTTGTTTGTACGTGTTTTTGCGGACAAGAGTAATTAGAAAGTGGAACGGTTTGGACTGTTGTTTGTGCTCCTCCTTTCTGCAGTTTTTCGTCTCTGGCGATGGCCCCTATGGCCCCAGAGAACGAAGCAGAGTTTTCAACGAGGCGCGGCATGTGGTGCTGGATCGGATCCCAGCAGCCATCGTTCGCTACGCCGAGGAGTCCCAAAGTGAGAGCGTCGCCGATGCGTGCCTCTCCTGCTCGAGCGATATGTCTCAGAGCTGTAAGCGAGCCGCAGCTGCTTCAGCGTGGAAGTGACCCTAAGCAGCACCTCCAAGCATGCCAAGTGACCCTAGGCGGCACATTCAACAGTGCAAAGTGACCCTAGGCAGCACATCGAATGGAGCTCCATTTGGCCTCTTAGACAGGCCTTAGTGCGTTATTCTATTATTGGTTTTGTGCTTCAGGTTTACCTGCGACGAAATTGTTTGCGGAGATGATCCTTGCCAGTGGCGCAGCTGCCATGTCCTTCCTTTACCAATACAGAAAGGAAATTGCAAAGGGCATTGCATGCCTGGTCACTAACACATTTAAGTGTTTCAAAGTGAGGTGTCTTTACAGCGAAGCAGCACGAAACACATGCATTGCTCCTCCCGCACTATGCGCGGCTGCATGCATATGGAAAACGGATCTTTGAGGATGTTTCGCTGCAAAGTTTTGTTGTTCAGATGCGACTGGTTTTTGTGTTGGTTCTCTGCAGACCTGCCTCTGCACTGTGACGCCTCCCCCCCAGGAGGCCCGCACAGTTCAGAGGGGCTCGTCGGGTCACTGGATCGCCGTGGATTATCCGACAGACCAGTGGTCACCTTGCGCATATGCGGAAGTGACTGTTTTACCTAACTTACACTTTCCGCAGTCAGCACAGCCTGCCTCTGGGATGCCCCAAACACCCGTGAGTAAATGCGAATTGTGTGAATGATTGATTCTACTTTAATATATAAATGCCCTTTTAGCTAAATGCACAAATCGCCGCTAAATAAGAAAGCCGGAATTGCTGACAGGCGCGGCCAACAGTTGGTTGTGCTGCCAAGGATGCTGAGCTACCAAAGAATGCAAATTTTCCTGGTTGTATTTCAAGGGAGAGCCGAATTGTCTCATCTTCGAAACTTTAATTTATTTTTAATTGTGTGCTTTGCAGAGCCTGCGCCCGCAGGCATCAGCAGAGGTGCAGCAGCAGCAAGCACCTCGTCAAACACTGGAGGAGCAACCACCTCATCAGACACTGCAGCAGCAACCACCTCAACAGACACTGCAGCCGCATTTCTGCACCGTGTCTCCAGTGCCAAAGCACGCTCCCTTCATGCGTCGTGTGCCCTCGAACCACTAAACAAACAAAAACAAATACAACAGCTCATTGCCTGCCGCACCCAATGCAGCAGCAAAAGGTATCCTGCTGCTGTCTATACACTGCAACACTTCTCCGTAATATAGACTGGTAATTTAGACAGTCTCCTTATCTGCGCTGCTGGGCCCCCGGCAGTGCAGCAGCTTATCCCTATAGAGGCCGCACTGCAGCAGCAAATGCGCAGCAGCTTTGCATGAAGTTTTTGTCTATGGGATGTTCTTTTGCGTACTTTTGCCTCCCGATACAGAAGGGGGGAAGCTTTCTCTCTGCCTGCCACCGCCTTCGGCCTTTTATTCGCCAGATGGGCACGCCCCAGAAACAGACCAGTGGTCGCGCGCTAGGTATTCGACCTTCGCGGCATCCAGTAAATGCTGGCGCCCTTTATTCATTTTGATGCGTTTGTGCACTTGCCGATGGCGATAGACCGCCACAGGGAGACTTAATAACTTTGCGTGTACATACGCTGCAGCGTTTTAATTTGTGTTAATTTGATCTACGAGTGAAAAGTTCATTTGCGGCATGAAGCCGAAAGTTTAGCAATGCATGCCGTGTCTCACGAAGGTACGTGGTCAGCATATCTTTCGGCTCTCCCCGTCTGGATTGCTGCTTTCTAGGGGCCGCCGCTGTGCACCCCTATAAATAAAGTAGGGACAGCTGGGCCTCACGGCATTACTATTAGGGCAGCGAGCTACATCAGAATTCGATTGGCACTTCGCCGTGGAGACATAAAAAACGCCGTTTCGGCGGACGAATAGAAAGTAACGCAACGCAATGTACTACGGGGCCAGTCGAGCAGCTTCCCGTGTACATACACCCTAAGTGGCATCGCAGCGGCAAATGCTGCCGCAATGCTGGAAGGGGCAATGGACAATCTCAGCCCCATAGCTGCTAACTCGGCAGCATCTTCCAGAACAGCGACCCGTGCTGCTGCAGCTCTAGTAGGGGTACGCCAGGCTTGTTGATTCTTCAGGGGGGCCGCAGAGAATTGCCACCAACTGCAGGCACGGCAAGAGCAGGCAAACGAACCCTTCACAGCGCGAGTTCTAACAAAACCAAAAGACAAAAGTGCCGCTGGAAGAAACTAATAAAAAGAATGCAGGCAATAAAACATACCTCATGCCAATAGTGAAGCGGGATTTGACAGGCGAATTCCAGACCGCGTGCGTCTTTCCTTCTGAGGTGGACACACAACCGAAAGTAGAAAACCCGCTTTTCTTTCGAGCTTGCATACCTCTGAACCCGATAAAAAACGGCAATAGCCTACCGTGAGGAAATAGAACAAGTTTAAAGTTTAGGGGTGTTGTTTTAGTGTCCGAAAGTATTTAATAAAAGACTGTTCCCATATCAAAAGCTGCAAAGAAAATGTTTTTTGCAGCACGTTTTGTTTTCTCCCTCACCTGCGGATGTAGTGGACCCGCCAGAAGTGAAGCAAACGCCAAAAATTAAAAGCACCGATTCCCATATTTTGCTGCAAGTTGGCCTCGCTGCCTCTTTGTTTCTGCCGCTGCTGCTGCTGCTCGCCTTCAGCCTCTCCGTCCTGAAGGAGCTTCTGCAGAAGAGGCCCCACACCCGGTGGGCAATTCCCGCGAGCCAGCTCGGCCTGCAGCAGCACGCGCACAGACAGAACAGACCGGACGCGCTGCTCTGCTGCATTTCTACGAAGAACAAACCCCTAGAAGACAAGGGAGGGCACGCTGCCAATACACTCTAAAAAGAATAAATTGCCGGTAGTTCAGTTATGAGAAGGAAGCTGCAAATAACCTGAAAGAGAGAGAAACAGGAAAGGAGCGAGCCGCACCTCAGCCTCTTTAAACTGGCTCTTTATGTCCCGCAGGGTCTCCGCAAGCTTCCCGTCCAGTAGCGTCAGCAGCAGCAGCACAAGAGAAGTATTCACGCAGCAGATGCTGTCGGGCACGACTCCCTCAAAAGAGACCACTAAACAAAAACACAAAACCACAACGCAAACCGTCCTTTGTTTTTCTCTCGCCGCTTCTAGTGTAACTATTGTAGCGGTGCTCCTCAGAGCCTCCTCACTCTGCCTGCATGCAGTTGTCTCCCTCCCTCCTTTGGGGCTTGCTGCGGTTGTGGTTTGTGGGTTGTGTTGTTGTGAGGGTTGACCGTTTGGGTGTACGTACCGCACATAAGCCGTTTCAGCATCTCCGTTCTTCTCTCTGCCAGCAGCCTCGCCAAGGGGCTCTGCTGCTCATCCAGCAGCAAATGCACATCAGCCCGGTACTTGCCAGTAAAGACGGGATGCAACTCCCTGCTGCCGCGAACCACAGAGGCCACCATTGAGGGGGACGGGTCGGGACGCAACCCTAACCCTAACGGAGCAACATCCCAGTAACACACACCCTCCTGCTGCTGCTGCTGCTGCTGGTGCTCGTGCTGCTGCTGCTGCTGGTGCTCGTGCTGCGGCTCCAAAGAGGCAGTGCCTGCCTGTTTGTTGTCCCTGGATGTGTTTCTGTCTCTGCCGCGAATTAGGAGTTTCCTGAGTGAGGCTCCGTCGACGAAGGGGACAGTCAGGCCCGTGGGAGCAGCAAAACCCCCCGAGGCGCAGCAGGAGTCCGACTCATGAGGCCTTCCCTCGGCAAGACAAGAACGCCTTGGCCCCCGCTGCTGCTGCTGCTGCTGCTGAGAGTCGTCTCCGTCTTCTGGTCCGTGCAGGGTGATTGGGCTGCTGGAATTTCTGTCAAAGAAATGCAGCTGACGCCAAAAAGGCAAAAATCGCTGCTCTCTTAGCCCGTGGGGTTCATCTGAGGACGCAGCGGCTACTGCAGCAAGAGATGCTGCAGCACGGGCCTCTCCTGCTGCTCCCTTCTCAGCGCCGCCAGCAGCAGCAGCAGCAGCAGCAGCAAGAGTGGAGACCCTTGCAGTTTGTTTGCAGAGTTCCGCGGTGAGAAATAGACTTCTCACGAGGACATTTGTGTCTACTAAATTGTCCTCGATGGTTTTCGCAAAGATCGAAAAGACCGCTGGTTGCCGAGCGAAGTGTCTGTCCAGCAGTAAAAGAACGTAAGGGTTGAACTTCACCAACTCACCCAACAAATCGCAGCAAGACTGAAGCATTCCACGATGCGTTGCACAACCCACACTGCTGCTGCTGCTGC
>JRZD01000116.1:2138-15746 GCA_000826945.1 Eimeria nieschulzi
GCTGCTGCTGCGGCTGTTGCTGGAGCTGCTGCGCCTGTTGCTGCATTTGCTGCTGCTGCAGCCTCTGCTGCAGCAGGTGCTGCGATGATGGTGTGTTCACCACATGAATCTCTTGGTGAATGGGGGATGGCGCTGCTCCCGGATCTGCTGGCAGCAACTGCTGCTGCTCAGCCTGAGTGCCCGAGATCATGTGCATGTTGCAGCATATCTGTGGGGGCCCCGTAGTCGCCCCGGCCTTCGGCGGTGGGGCCCCTGCTTGCCAAGGCCATGCGACAGCGGGCCCCCAGGAGAGTCGGCCCTCGAGGGCCCCTCAAGCGTGCGACGCACAAGCTGGGGGGCCCCCTGGGAAAGAACCACCAACTGCCGAAAGGCAGAAAAATAACAGGAGATGCATGCAGAGGCGATCGTGTAAATTGGGCTCAGAGCGAGAGGAGAGGACAAGAGAACAGATGGGAGGAACGAAGACACAAGAGCTGCTGTGTGGTACGTACAGCTGGATTATTGGGATAAATCTTTATTGCCTTCAAATTAAAAAAGAAAAAGCAAAGAAGTTCCACTTTTAATTACAAAAAACAAAGAAAACAGACAGATTCTGCTGCTGCTCCGAGAGGCTACTGCGGCTGCTGCAGGCCGATTGGTGGTTTCGTCTGTGGCGGGGGGAGAGTGCCTCGTTCTCTTAATAGCTGCTTTAAAGCCCCGTTTAATTCCTTTTCTGGCACCTGCATGCGTTTTATTATAAAGTGGAAGGCATGCAGATATTTTAATTCTCTCCTGCTGCTGCAGGGAGCAGCAGAGAGCAGCCAGAGCAGCAGCCATATGCAGAGCCTAATGGTGGTGGGAGTGTTAATGTTCGGGTTGGGACGCTCTCTAACGCCTTTTTCCCCTTTTCGATCCAAATTACGTCAAAAATACACTTTAAAAGTAATTAAATAAGCATAATCAACATTTAGACAGCATAAAAGCTGCGTTTCCACTCCAAAACCAGAAACTTTTTCGCTCCGCTGATGCCCACAGCTGCTCTTTTTTCGGCTAGTTCGAATTGCCTAGAGAATGCAGAGGGACACAAAAGCCCAAAAGAATTGGGGCCTATAAGAAGCAGTTAGTTAGCTGCTTTTTGCCGAGTTGCAAGGTGTAATTGTATCTTTTATCTCCTGGTGGTTTCTACCAGTTTTGATGCGTGTGTTCGCCATTCCTGGGGTGTATAGACACTTCTTATCGTTTGGAATAGATTTCATTCAAGCTCTAAGTTTGTTAGGATTCAAATGGTTCATTCTATGTATCTGAGAAACATCTTCTGCATGCGCCACCATGTGCGCGGCTGAGGCGTGCTCCTTATCAATAATAATAATAATAATAATAATAATAATAATAATAATAATACTAATACTAATACTAAAAAGAAAGAAAGCAAAAGCAGAAAAGTGCCTTTGGGGTTTGGCGCTGTCTGTTTCAAACTGAAGACGCCCGCTTTTCCCCCGGCCTCACAGAGAAATCCCGGAAAGTCGTGTGTCCTATGGGGAGCTTCCTCGCACCTCATCACATCACACTAGGGGCCCCTCACCTGATGGAATTGGCGGCGAATGCGTCTCAGAGCCTCCTAAGTGGGCAAGGAATTTTCTCTGTTTTTGAGTGCTCAGCTCTCGAGCTCACAAGAGGCAACGGATTTTACGCTAATACCAATAAAATCCTAAACTAGATCAAATAACTATTTTTTATAAATGGAAAATCCCTCAAAACTTCTTTAAATGCTGCAAGGCCCGGCACCCTGGAATCTTTGAAGGGGGGAATGGGGGCCCTAGGATAAACAGGTTTTCCTACTAGTTTGGGGGTTCAGAGGCCAAGGGGGGCCCCCATAGCCTCTGGGCCTGGCGAAGAGGGGCCCCCATAGCTTGTGGGCCTGAGGAGGTGAGGGGCTGAGGGTGGGCTCCCGCTGTACTGCAAGGTGAAGTGGACTCTTTCTTTTCTTTCTCCTTTGGCCGCTCCTTACAGGCTGTAAGTACTCAACAAAAAACAAGAAATTAAAAATCGTTTGCCGGCAAAGAGTCTCCCTTTTTCCGGCCTGCCTCTCTAAGGCCATGCGGGCCTCAGCAGAGCCAAGGAGAAAGAAGATGCGGCCGAAGTGCTGCTGGGCTGCCTGCACCTTGGGCTCGCATGCATCCCAACACACAAGGGACAGGCCCTAAAACTCTTGTAATAAATTAGGGAGGTCTGAAGGCGCCAGTGGCCAGCCTCTTCAAGGTTTAAAGGCTTCTGAGCTTTACTTGAATACAGAAGAAACACGAGACAGAAAATAATATAATATTTTATTTCGGGTGGCTGGGCACACGCACCCATAATAAGCCGGACTACTCCTAGACCTCAGACTATCTTCGCACCCGATCCAGTCCCTAGGCAAAGGCCTTGGGACTTGGTTTGGGCCTTGAGGCCTTGGGCTCAACTCCCGGTTTTTAAGGCTCGATCCCAACGTTCCCAAAGTGTCTCTTGTGCCTTTTCTTGAATGATATCTTTGCCCTAGCCACACAAAGTTGCTTTATATGAAACTAAATGAAATCTTGGCTTAGCAAACATTTTTATTTTAACTAAAGCTTGAACCAAACAGAACGGAAAAAATAGACAAGGGCCTAAACAGCCTGAGTTGTAATTGTACTTCTTCTCCCTCCTTAATGTGTGCGTTTTATCAGAAATACACTCTAAGAGTTTGCATGCATTGACGCAAAGCCACGCACCTGTACTTCAGCCCCAAAAGGAACTCTAAGGAACCAAGCTGCCTATACAGCTGGCGGTAAGAGAAGTTTATCGCAGCGAGGCTTGAGGTTGGAATTGGCAGCCGAACATCTTTAAAAAGAACTGGGGAGTTGAAAACGAGAAAAGAAATTAAGGGTGAAAGAATGAAAAGACGCAAAAAGGCTACAGCGAATGAAAAGACGCAAAAAGGCTACAGCCAGGGAAGGTCGATGCTGACGTGCAAAAGAACCCCCTAAGAATCGCCAAACAAACTTCATAGACTTTAAGAAACTGTTAACAAACAACAAAAGTTGAAACAGAGTTCAGGTATATTAACAAGCTACTCCAGCAGCTCGGGAGGGAACTAGATGCATTTAGAGAAGCAAAACTCTGTACAGCCTTCAAGATAAAACCGTCAGCCCCAGTAATTGCCTATCAGAGACGGCAGCTAAACCACTAAAACAATGAGATTAAAAATTTAAATGGTAGGTGTTATTTCTTGAGGAAGAGAGTTACGAGAAGTCCTGCGCAGTGCAGGACTCATTTTGGGATGTTGTATTAAAAGAGTCTGAGGGAGAGAAGACGGTTTTAGTTAGCTGCATCTCTCAATATGAAACTAAAATTAAA
This sequence comes from Eimeria nieschulzi, assembly GCA_000826945.1. Lineage (NCBI taxonomy): Eukaryota > Apicomplexa > Conoidasida > Eucoccidiorida > Eimeriidae > Eimeria > Eimeria nieschulzi. Next base: position 5,490 of record JRZD01000116.1, read on the forward strand.
GGCTATATTTAAGGTGTACAGACGGCAAGGATGCCGCATGTGCCAACAACAACCTTTGTATAAGTATGGTACTGTTCATTCCCACAGCACAAGAGGAACAGGATGCTTCTGCACTTTAGCTAAAGGTGAGTATTTTGGGTTTATTGGGGTTTGCACCCATCAAAAAAGAGATTAAATTTGTGATAATTAAAGAAAAGAGGCAGGGAAAAGAAAGATACTTTGCGTTCTACAAAGGAAATCATTTAATACAACTGCTGTGCTGCTTGCATGCTGTGATGTTGCTCCAGTGTACGTCCGTATGTTAGTAAGCAGCACAGGAGATGTGTGAAGCACTCAACGCTCGTGCTTCCTAAATTTTTGTTGCCTTGCCCTCTTTCCCTATTCGAGGGAAAAGAGAAGAAGAGGCTTGAGTGGTAGTCAGCAACGGCGGAGGGCACATCCAGCACGCATCTCTTGCCTCAGCCTAAGACAGCAGTGCCAGGGCATAATCGGATTCTCTCAGCCACACAATTTGCTCTTACATTCATCAGGTGATAAGGTGAGTAGGATTTAGCCGCGCATCCCTTCTTCAACGTAATATCGCCTTCCTTCAAGAATGGTGGGGCCGAAAGGGAGATTTGCAGCAGGCAGCAACCCCTTCTGGCGTGTCTTTATGGAGTGTTCATTTAACTATTTGTAGCATTATTCTTGTTAGAATGATCAATGTTAATTGGCGGGCTGTTGCAAAGAGGTAGCCGATGGAGATCTCTGATTGGTCAGCTTTCGTCTGGCTTGTGGTGGCATTGAATTCCCCCCGACGCTGTACATACACCCCATGAATGCGAACCACATCGTTACACGTAGTGTTGTCATGCCCACAGAAGTGTTGGGAGTTTGGGTGGCCCGAATTCGTGCATCAACTCACTCAATTGATCAAATTATTTGTTTTTAAGAGCCGTGATCGCTTGTCAAGCTGCATCCGTTGCTTCCATAGAGAACACCCAAAATGCTGTCTCATGCGCATGTCGGTGGCTCCTGTGCAAACTCGTGGCTTTCTTCCTGTTTGGCCCAGAAAGATTGTTGGCTGCTGCTGCACGTTGTGGGTTTGACTACTATGTGTTGTGCTGATGCTTTCGGATGGCCGAGCTCAGCTGGCCTCTATGGCGAGGTGTGCAGATTTGGTGTTGTGCTTTTTTTGTATGTTGCAGGTTTCGTCTCTACTGGCGTTGGATGTGGAAGCCCGAACCCGAATTTCTGGGCAGTGGCTCGCAATTCTTTGAGCCCGTGTCTGGACAGCACAAGCCGTTTCCGCACCTCCTGCGTTGAAGGTTTTTTTTCCGTATTTGCAGGGTGCAAAGCACACTGCCCGGAGCTCCTTCCCACTGGCGAAAAATGCTGTATGGTGTTCGTGTGGATACAGCCGAGCTCTGACAGGCAGAGAGCTTCTAGCCCCTTTATCTGAATGGGCGGATTGTTCTACTCACTCTAGTGGAGACGGACAGGGCACATATCTCGGAATATGAACAACAATCCCACCAAGCAAATGCAGCCACAGCCGCTCGTCGCGAGGGCCCCCCCTCAAGGCCAGCCAAATGGAACGCAGGATGGATTTGGCCAAGGGGACGCCGGCCCCAGGCCAGTGCGACAGAACATGTTCCGCACAGCGGTAAGTTCATCTGCAGTGGCTTGTTCTTGCACTTTCCTCTTTGCTTGTTATTGAAGTATTCAACAGTTCCACAATAGGATGCGTCTCAGGGAGTACTATGAGAAATCCGTAAAGTTTTCCAGAGGCTGCCGCAGCGCAAGAATCACAGAAGCGCATGCAAAGCATAAAATTAGAGTCCGTTGATTATATTTTTTTTCGTTGGCTTTGTTGTGTTGCACTCTTTTGTACTTTTTTCAGGATGTGACCCAGACGAAGGGCAACGAGTTTGAGGATTATTTCTTGAAGCACGATCTGCTGAAAGGGATCTTTGAAAAGGGATTCGAGAAGCCCTCGCCGATTCAAGAAGAGGCAATTCCAGTGGCACTCTCTGGCCGCAATATTTTGGCGCGCGCCAAGAATGGCACTGGCAAGACAGCCGCATTCGCAATTCCTGTGCTGGAAAAGTGCCAGACCAACAAACGGCACATCCAGGGTAATAATACTAATAATGCCAATAATAATAATAATAAATTCTGATGATTTGTTACTTCCGTTACTACATCCATTGAAATGGATTTTTGTTCATGTTTCCGTTTCGTATATATTTTCATGATGGAGATGTGCTTTTTGTGTCTTTTATGCGTTTATTGGGTTGTTTGTTCATTGTCTGTCGTGTTCTGCGAGCCAGGCTTGATCCTTGTCCCCACCCGTGAGCTAGCCCTGCAGACAAGTGCTGTCGTGAAGGAGCTAGGGAAGCATCTGAACGTACAGTGCATGGTTTCAACGGGTGGCACGAGCCTGCGCGACGACATTATGCGTATGTATAACGTGGTTCATGTTCTCGTGGGAACTCCAGGGAGAATTCTTGATCTTGCAAACAAGGTTGTTGCGGATTTGCGGCAGTGTCACATCGTGGTCATGGACGAGGCCGATAAGTTGCTTTCTCCCGAGTTCCAACCGATCGTCGAAAAGCTGATCGAATTCATCCCTAAGCAAAGACAAATTTTAATGTTTTCAGCCACTTTTCCAGTTACAGTGAAGGATTTTAAGTCCAAGTATTTACCGGATGCTCACGAAATCAATCTCATGGAGGAACTGACACTTAAAGGAGTTACCCAGTACTACGCTTTCGTAGAGGAACGGCAGAAAGTTCACTGCCTGAACACGCTTTTTTCAAAAGTAGGATATGAAATTCACGTTTTGTTGTTTTTTAATTATGAGTTTTGATTCATTTTAATTGGAGGAGGAATTCGTCCATGGTTTTTGTGTGTTCATGCGGATGCGCATAAATGCAGCTGCAAATAAACCAAGCGATCATCTTCTGCAACAGTGTGACCCGCGTTGAGCTATTGGCGAAGAAGATTACGGAATTGGGTTTCTCCTGCTTTTATATTCATGCCAGGATGCTGCAATTGCACCGGAACAGGGTGTTTCACGACTTCCGCAACGGTGCCTGCCGCTGTCTGGTCTCCTCGGACTTGTTCACACGAGGTATTGATATTCAGTCCGTGAACGTAGTAATTAATTTTGATTTCCCGCACAACTCGGAAACCTATCTGCACAGAATCGGCCGCTCAGGTCGCTTTGGTCATCTTGGTTTGGCGGTTAATCTCGTGACTTATGACGATCGGTTCAACCTTTACAGGTGAGTAGTTTATGTATGAACACTAGCAACGAACACCAATTGCCTCATTTTTTTTGTTTTTCAGGAGGCCTCTTAGGACCATTTAGCATGAATACTGAACGGTGGTTGTGGCTTTTCTGTTGTTTGTCAGGATCGAGCAAGAACTGGGCACGGAAATTAAGCCCATACCAAGCCACATCGACCCCGAGACGTACACATAAGGAGGGAACGGCATCATTCAAGCATGCCAGTGGTCACACGGTAGCAGGCTTCATTTGTTATCGCAGCGAACTTTATAGGTTTAGGGAGTCCTTATAAAGTGCTTCATCTGTGCCGCCTTCATCTTTCTTGCCCACAAAGTGTTGCACTGCGATTTGAAGGAACCATCGCCGCCGTACTTGAATGTTTGCTGGCTTGCTGCTAACCGCAAACGTCTTGAGGAACTTGTTCTTCCTTGTTCGGGAATGGTTCAGCAGACTGTTTTCCTGCATTTGGGGGTGAGATGCCACCATAGACAACTCGGCGTACACAGCTGTAGCCAACAACACCGGAAGGCTTCGTAACTGCACGCAACCCAGCTCTTTTAAGTTCACTCTGCCGCTGCTCTTATTGCCTGGCATCGTTTATAATGCATTACTTGATATAAAAACGGCAACTGTTAAACATGCTGGGCGAACACACACTGCCATGGCCGGGGCGCCTGCGTGCCTGGCGTCAGACCGCTAGAAGGCAGATATAAATGTTACAGGAACTTTCACGATATAGAGGCTTGCATGCGTCCTAAAGATTCTTGTACTGATTGGCTGGCCAATAACTTCTCTGTATAGAGGCCATGCCACCACCTCCGGGAGGGAGCGAAAATACCGTTTACTTCTTTACAACGTACTTCCGCGCAAGCTTCGTTGCCGCCTTGTGCTGAAAATATTGCAGACAATCGCAGCAGACCAGTGGCCCATTTTTGGTTCGCCAATGGGCCAGTGAACCATTCACTCATTCGTTCACATTCAAAAAAAGAATTTTCCACGAAAAACCCACCTGGTGGGGCCCCAACCGCTTCCACTTAAGCACCTCCTCTTTTGTCAGTTTTGTTCCCGGCTTTGGCATTGCGGTGGTGCGGAGCACGAGACGGAGAGGAATTCCTTTCATGTCGAATTCTTCTCTGATTGCATTCATCAGTTGCCGTTTGTAGTGCAGGGGGAAGTGTGCATACACATTAGACCACGCCACAAAAGTCGGTGGTTGTGTCTGAGCTTGGGTAATGTACTTCACTTGGCACTGAGAGCCGAGCCGCCATGGGGGCGGCCAGCGAGCAGTGTATTCCTGCAGCCAGGCGTTTAAAATTGGAGTCGAAACGCGACTGCACCACTGCCTGTAGACCTTTTTGGTTTTGTTGAGTAAGGTTTCGAGGTTAACCGCTTGGGTGGCGGAGGTGAACACCACAGGGCACCACTTCAGATGGCCTAGTCCTGTTTGAAGCCGCTCAAGAACCATCGCTCGCACGCCGCTTTGTTTATTAGGATGCACCAAATCCCACTTGGTGACTGAAACCACCAAACAACGCCCTTCCTTCTCCGTTGCCAGATTGGCCAGGGACAAGTCGTTGGAGCTGATATGGCCGGTCTCTTCGATATGCGTGGCGTCCAGACACAGGACGCACACATCTGCGCTCCGGATGTTCCTCATGGTCTGCAAAGATGCCTGGTGCAGCAGATCATCCTGTCGCATTTTCCACCCTCTGGTGACGCCCGCTGTGTCTGTCAGAGCCATCAGCTGCTTCTTAAAGGTAAATTGAACACAAATTGCGTCTCGCGTAGTGCCTGGCATCGCACTAACCGCCAAACGGTTCTTTTTCAAGATGGAATTTATTAGGCTCGACTTGCCCGCGTTAGGCCGTCCAATGAAAGTCAGACGAATTGGTTTCTTTTCTTTTTCGTCATTTGTGCATTCGTAAGCTTCCTCTTCTGTTGCAAAAACGCCATCTTCTGTATTTTCATCTTCTGTCTCATCGCTTGAAAACTCAGCGGCATTTAATTCCAAATCAACTTCAACTGGCGGCTGGCCCTGCACAGAAGCAGCACTTAGAGGACTGGCAAGCTGCACATAATTCTTAAATGCCGCACCTGCAGGTGCGTCTTTGGTTGTAAGCTGCGGTGTACTTACACCAACAGAATGTGCAGACATTCACTGAGTGGGCGTATCACGGGCACGCACATAAACAACTTTCCTTGTAATGTTTGTTTCCCTCCGCCACAAGAAACAACTTAAAAACCAAAACCCAATCGAGCAGTGGAAGAATGATGAAAAAGCGCATCTCAGCCAGCAACAGCAAGGAGGCAGCAGGCAAGAAAGCTTCTCTCCTTTTGGTATTGTTTCGAAACTCGTGGGACATGCAGCCTCTTTGTTGCGTCTCTCCACGCAACTCTCTTTCGAGGCCACCACGCATGCAATCCGAGGAGTATATTAGTTAACGTCCTTTCTTTTCCGCGACAACTCACGGCTTCTTTATCTTTTTGTCGCCTCTCTTCTTGTGGTTTTGATGCAGCCTTCTCGGATGTAGATAAGACAGGAGCCTTCTGCAACGACCAAGGCAGCTGTCCGTACACCTCAGATTGCATGTAGCCCAGCGTTGGCCGCACGCCGCGCCCGTAACGGCGAGCCAGGCCCTCCAGCCAAGCTTCTGTAGCGGCATGCTGCAGGGGGGCCCCCGGGGCCCCCAGCAGACCCTAAGAGAAACAAAGAGGCTGCAAACACCTAAGCCCAGTTTCCACCAGATCGCTAGACCTTTTACTTAATTAAATACTAATTCCAGTGTACATACAGACAGACATCCATAAACGGGGAAGAAAACGCAGCCCATACGATTTCCATTATAGGGAAGTAAAAAGAATACTAAAAGTTGCTTTCCTTTTGGCTTGCCTCAGCAGCGCGTCCAAAGTCAGTGGAATGTTTCATTGCTTGTTTTTCTGACGGCAGCAAAAGATGGAATGTATGATCTTGTTTTGTCTGCAGGGCGGCTCGCACCCGCTGGTACAGTTCTTCAAGTCCCTGAGACAGATGAAAAGAAACAGCAAACGCATGCAGCCTCGGCCATCTAAGCAGCAACCCATTCATTGGCTCCCTGCATGCAGCAGACAGCTGGGCTCTGAGGATTTGATATAAATGGGGAGAGGAAGCTGGCGATTCTTATCTGCTTCTTTCTGTTTGGTTTACCTGGTTGGTTTTTGTGGAGACGAGCACCGGGTGGCCAAGCTGCAATTCATATGCCTCTGCGATGCAACTTGAGACAGTTGGAGTGTCTGCCTTGTTCAGAAGGAGAAATACCGACGGCGAAATGCTTTTGCTGTTTTCTCTCTCCTGCTCCTCCTGCCGTTCATTATCTCCCTCGTTCAACTTTTCTTTATTTTCTTGTTTTTCTGTCTCCTCTTTAATTTGTTTTTGCAGGTGAAGGAGCCGCCGAGCAATTAGTTCATCCACCGGCGTGACGCCTTCCTCAGCATCAACCACAAACAAAATCACGTCTGAAACTTTGAAGGTTTGGGCGACCTGCAAGATGCATCCCAAAACAAAAACAATAATATTTTCAGTTCCAGTGTACAGACAGCTAAACAGCAGATGCGATCAACGAAAAAAGCTAAAGATTTGCGCGGTCTCCTCGCACGAATTCAGTGGAGAAACAGAACTGACCTGCTCCTCTAGTTGTTGAAGCAAAGAGGAATCTTCCCATGCGCAGTGTACGTCCACTCCTGCTGTATCCGTCAACATAAAATTCAGAGAACCCAAAGAACAGCAAGTTTTTCGGCGGTCGCGGGTGGTGCCTGGCTCAGGCCCTACAATAGCCAGCTGCGGGCGCTTTGTCGCCAATAAGGAGGAGCTGGCAGCCAAGAGAAAGCAATTAAATAAACTGCTCTTGCCCACATTTGCTCGGCCTATCAGCGCAACCCTCCAAACTGGTGCGGCAAGGGAAGTAGATTTATGGAAATGGGAAGTCGCCTCTGTATGCTGCAGCCGTTTCGTAGAGTTGGTTGAAGGTTCTGCATGCGGCAGGAGGTAAAAACTGGATTGTTCGATGGCAGCAGAGCTGAGAATTCTTAGCATTGGGAGCTCTCTGGCCATGGGCTTATGAACGCCTTTGTGACCAGCCAGGCCTGCCGTGGCTCGTGGAGAGGCGGCTGGGCGGCTCGCATGCAACTCCAGAGCCAGCAGAGCCCCAGATCTTTCTGGTAGGCAACAGGTGCATCCTTTTGAATTGCGGACGACTTTGTGTATTCGGAGTGTCTCGAGACTTCTTCTGCATGTCAATGGCCACACCAGTGAGCACGGGGAAACAAACGAAAAAAATCGCATCAGTAAAGATGTCACATGCCGGAAAGAATCCTTCTTTTTCAACAGATCAAAGTTGAATATCACAACTGTACGTACACCTCAGCAAGGCAGACCTCCTCTTGGAATTCGTAGGAGTGGGCGGCATTCACCAGCAACTAAAACTATAAATTTCATGGACAAGTAAGCCATGCAAAATCATTGAAGTAAAAAATAAAAAGAAATAAAGAAAATAAACAAAATTGGCGTTCTGGGTCTCCTGCTAGATCAGAGAGAGCTTCTGTCGAGTTGCATGGACGATCGACTTTCCATTTAATGTGCAAGTTGGCATTTTTCTAGAAAAATACAATTAATTTCTGTTTCAACTCATCTAAAAGTAATCTTTTTCATGAGAAAAGCGTGTTTTTGCGCTGTCGGCGGCAGTGGGGTCGCCAGCGGGGCCCCAAGAGGCCAGCCTGCATACGAATCTTGACTTTAAAAAGACTATTTATTATCCAACAAGCAAACTTTATAAATGTTTGTTTGCCTCAGCTACGTGCTGATCTATCGGAAACTTTTACCTTTCTGACCCGTAGCTTTTAGCTGCTGAGTGGCACTGGCTGTTTTCACATTCTTTTGCGTCTTATACTTTTGAATATTGCGTATACTTTTGTATATTATATATACTTTTGTGTAGTATGCTTTTGTATATAATGGTTTTTGTGTTATTACTGTTATAAGGGTTGAAGTGCGGTTTCTTGCTGGGCGGCCAAGGCTCTCCCATGGTGTATTACGGCGGGTAATTAGTCGCACTACATCCATTAGGGGTTATCTGTCTTCTGTACACCTGAAGTAAGTTACGTTTGGGACGCGTAAAAGTTGAACGCAACCACCCGCATCTATGGAAAGTTGTAAGCGCATGCACCTGAGCGCCACCGGCTACTTTCAGTGCTGTTTGTAGTGTGGGGAGCTGCAACTAAGAAACTATTTCATAAAACACGCCCCTCAGACAGCTAATAGCCTATTCTATGAAATGAAGCTCTGTAGGCACTTGAAACGACTTCCAGGGTATCTGCGTTCTCACGAAAATAAGAGATTTACACCAGAGACAAGACGGTGCACTTGAGGGTGTCTGTACAGCTAAAATGATGCCCAACTTACATCAAAGTGGCGAAAAACAAATCACAAAATGCGCGGCGCAGCTCATCTTCTTTCCCCTCTTGCCCTAGCGGAAAAGAGAACATGGGTTGCTAATAAATTTCGGGCTATTTACACAAGGAGACGGAGAAATCACGACCGGCAATCTCGAAATCCAGGAAGCACTATAAGATTCATTAGGTGAGTTGGCCATGCTGGTGGAAGCAACACCAGCATCCTGATGGAAGTTTGTTGGGCTGTTGAGGTTGTTGAAGTACACCGAAGAGGAGGTGGGATTCATTATTACGGTGTTTCCATGCACTCCCTTATTGTGTGAGGCGGAGTTTAAAACATGCCTCACGGCAGGGATGTCCGCCGCAGCTTCTCCGAGTCGCTTTACTTGCGTTGCTTGGAAGTTTCCGAGTGCTGGCTGGAGAGCATCGCATGCAGAGAGTGTGGGGCTTGCTGCTAATGCTGCTTTTTGTATCCCTTTACTGTACCACTGGACAGAAGTATTATTACTCGGGAGACAGGAGAATTCTTGCAAAGAGGAGACGCTGTTTTGCTGTACCGTTTGATGAGGGTGGTGGCTGTGGGGGGAGAAGGGCATGCGGGCTTGCTGCTGAGGCAGCTGGTTCGCTGGTTGCCAGTAAGGTATTTTCCTTGGAGTCGTGGCATTGGCGCTCATATTGATTTTGTTTGAAGCTGCACTGCCAAAAGAAGTTTTAAGTCCAGCTGAAGATGCGCTTCGGAGCGCCGTCAAACTGATGCCTTCCCGGTATTTGCTATGGCTGGCAGCGTCCTTGTTGGTAGGTGTCTGTACACCGTGGAAGTCTCGCTGTTGTCCTGCGCAGATTGATGGCGCCGAAGCCACCAGAAGATCCTCTTTCCTTCCAGTTGAAAACTCTTTTTCAACTGGCTGCACGCGCAGCACTGCGCCACTTGAATTGAGGTAATTTCGCGAACAAGTCGAGACGCTCCGCAACTTTTTGAGGCTCGGCAACGTTGTTGGATCACTGAAGGAACTCGGAGCTTCTTCCACATGTTGCATGCAGCCAGAAGTACTGATGCTCATAGGAACTGGTGGTAGCTTTTGCTGGCTGGAGTGTGCATCTAAAGAAAAGGTCACGCCCGACTGTACAGACACCGCAGCCCTCGGACTTTGGCACGGCGACGGAGTTCGGCAATCTGCACGGTAGGCAGACTCCGAATGCACCGTCCAATGACCCCAACTCTTTGCAATGGAGTTCTTCTCAGCATTATGGTTGTGTGACGCATTTGCATGCACCTGCTGTTCCCGCTGCTGACCCATGGCCACCTCATGCAAGTTTTCCTGGGGTGAGCTCGGAGTTGTTTGTGTAAGTTCAGATTTTACGTCTGGCATTTCGCCTGCGGAGTTGGAAGTATTTGGGACGTTGAAAGAAGGGTCGACTAGAGGGGCTGTGCGGCCTCTGCTTCTCCTTTTCGTTGAAACAGCAGGCCTCCACTTTGCTGCTGTGATTTTTTTGATGGTGCCCGAAGTAGGGGAGGAGACGCTCACCATGTCCGATGCCCGCCCTGCCGGCACTGAGCG
>JRZD01000117.1:4602-15738 GCA_000826945.1 Eimeria nieschulzi
GGTTTGGGGTTTAGGGTTACCTTGGGGTGAACAATGGATCCGCCAGCACTCATGCTGTAGGCAGTGCTGCCCGTAGGTGTGGCGACGATGAGCCCATCAGCTGTGACGGTTGTGAAATAGCGATTCCCCAGGTGTACGTCCAACACAGCAACGTAAGAGGATTGGCCTCTGTCTATTACGCAATCATTTGTTGCTATGCACGTTTGCAGAATCAACCCGCAAGCAGACAGAACCCGAATGTCTGCAAACACACACCACACTGCATGCAGACAAACTGAAGCCTCTACCCCAGCAACTGCAGCAGCAGCAGCTGCAGCACCAACCAGCGCAGAAAGCAGCAATGCAGCAGCAACAAGATTAAACAGCAGCACCAACAAGTGTTTCAGCAGCAGGGGCAAGTGCAGCAGCAATAGCAGCAGCTAGTGTAGTCGCAGCAGCAGCAGCAGCAGCAGCAGCAGCAGCAGCTGACTGAGTCTGCATCTGAGGGTCACAGAGAACGGCCGCTGGGCTACAGCACGGGCGATGTTCTTCATTTCCTTAACCTCAAAGTGCGTCAAATACCCAAGGCTTCCCATACTAACGCCTGCAAAAGGTGCACAGACACCAGAGACAGGTGCAGAGACAACAGAGACAGGTGCGCAGACAGCAGAGACAGATAAAGAGACAGCATACAGAGAGAGACAGCAGAGAGAGGTCTAAAGATAGCAGAGACAGATAGAGAGGCAGCAGAGGATGGTGCAGATATAGCAGAGAGAGGTGCAGAAACAGCTCATAAGAGGGTCACAGTGAACGCCTCAACGCCCTCAGCAACAGAAGCAACAGCAGCGGCAGTTACGGCCCTTGCCGTGGCAGGCGGATCTACAAAAGTCTGCTGAACTCTCTGGGGAAAAGGAAAAACCCTACAGAGCCAGAGCCACAGCAGGAGCAGCAGCAGCAAAAGCAGCAGCAGCAGCAGGAGCGCACCGATAACGGGGGGGACATTCTCTGGGAAGAGAGAAGATCCCCAGAGCATCGTGCCATCGCCTCCAATGCAAATAACAAAATCCACAGAGGCTCCTAACCCTGGGGGTGGGGCTGCTGCTGCACTCGGCCACTGCTTTTGCTGCTGCTGCTGGTCTTGATGCGCAGGAGAAGACACCTCGGAGGTCACCCACGTCTTCAGAGGGACTTCGTCGTTCGTCTGCAGCAGCAGCAGCAGCAGCAGCAGCAACGCACTTGTCTCCCAAAGCAGCAGCACAGGCTCAACCAATCCAGCAAACCGCAGCAGTTCTGCAGCAGCAGCTGCTGCTGCTTCAGAAGGAAGTGCATGCTGCAGCAGCAGGCTCACCGCTTGAGCAAGTTCGTCAGCAGCAGGCGGCTCAACGACAACAGTTAAGCCTAGCGTGCCATTGAGGTATCTGCCAGGTGTACATACAACACAACGCAAAGGAACACCCCAGCGTTTGTTTATTTAGTCTCTATTTAACTTCCCATTGAAGGCCTAGCCGCATGCAGCGGCCTTGCCATCCAGAAATTCAGCTAACGGAGACACCCGTACAGAGGCACACAAAAAGCAGCAGCAGCAGCAGCAGAAGCAGCAGCAGCAGAACTCAACTTGTCTCTTAAAGCAGCAGAAAGGAGACAGCAGCAGCAGGAGCAGCAGCAGAAGTGGACGAGTCTCTCCGTTTCAATGTCAAAGTTCGATTTTGCTATCTGAAAGTTTCTGTTGATTTTTATTTGAAGAGCTTTACTTTGCAAGCTCAGCAGCAGCCTGAGTGACCAATGGGCTGTTAATCCTTTTCAGCAGCAAAACCCTCTTGGCTCCTCCTCGGAAGAAACAACGCAAATCCACGTAATTCTCGCGAGGCACCCAGTCTGCCCTGAACACAAACCCTAAACCCTAATCCCTAATCCCTAATCCCTAAGTCCCAAACCGCAAACCCTAAACCCTAAACCCTACACGCTAAACACTAATACCTCAACACAAACCCCACTGCGTGACAAGCCGTAAATCCCCAAGGCCGATGCCTACTCTGAAACGCAAAAAGAGTTTGCTCGGGGAGGGAAGAGCTGCTGCGCAGATTCATCTTTTCTTGAAGGGAGCCTTAACTGCTGCTGCTGCTTCTGCTGCTTTTGCTGCTGCTGATGGTAGTGGTGCTGTTGTTGCCCTTGCTCCTGATGCTGGTTGTTCCTGTTGTCTCCTGCCTGCTGCTGCAGGGTGCCGCTGAGCTTCTGCTTCTGCATGCTCGCTGGCTGTATGCCTGCGGCTATCGCAGGCCCGACACCCCAAATACAGCAACGGCTGCTACTGTTGCTGCTGTTCCTATTCCTGTTGCTGTTGCTGCTGTTAATGTTGCTGCTGCTACAGGGCTGTCCATACAGCCGGAGCAGCTGCTCCTGCAGGGGAGAGCACTGCTGCTTGCTTTTGAACTTCAATACTCACTTGTTCCCATGCGCAGAAGCTGCTTCTGCTGCTCCTGATGCAACAGCCAGCAGCGCAAAAGTCGCCGCTCTTCGGCCACAAGATTTCTAAAAGAACAACATTTCCGACTCATGAATGCAGAACAAGTTGAGGGTTTAAGGTTTAGGGTTTACGGGTCGGCAGAAGGGAGAAGGAGAGCACATTGGGCCTAGGGTTTAAAACGAATAAGCTCATAGAAGTCGTCCAAGGTATCAATACACCCGCGAAGGCAACGAGAAGTCTTCAAAGTTTCAGATTGAGGGTCTAGGAGTTAGGGTGTAAGGTTTAGGGTTTAGGGTGTAGAGTAAGTGTGTACTGTTTGCGAGCCCCACGGATCTGATGCTTCTGCTGCTAATGTTGTAGCTGCTGCATATCATAAAATTAAATTTCCAATGAAGTTCCTACATACATATCCCTAGAAGGGCTAACACTGCTGCTGTTGCTGCTGCTGCTGCTGCGTTATGGCATGTAACGTGCTGGTGGGGGCTAGAGAAACTTCACCTAAATCTGTTCCTCGTCCACTTAGGATATCAAATATCTTTTTATTTCTTTAAACTGAGCGTCTTGCCGGATAAGCTGACGTCTCTGATAGGCAGTTTTATTGTCGAAGATATGCATCTTATCCTGATAGGGCAATATGGCCTCTCACGATCCTCCCCACTCTCCCTGCAGCTAATCGGCCTTTTTCTTTATTTATTTACTCCAGATGAAGCTCTTTACTTCTTTGTGTTGAAGCCAACAACTTCTTGGTAGCTAATAAAGACTGACGAGAATGTTGGCTGTTGGCAGCACGAGCTCCGATTTCCTAGCATGCCAAACTGAATGTTGTTGATAAGCAGCTAAAAAGTTACGAGTTGTCATATGCACTTATATCCACACATTTTGCACACTTGTCTAGAGCAGCACCAGCTAGCCATAGCTGGCTACAGGCTGCTTACGTGGAGAGGTTCGCCGCCACACACGAATAGCCATAGGCCTCAGGCTGCATGTAGCACGACAATGCGTATGTTACACATTGCAGTGTTTTTCTGTTATCACATATAATTGCCTTATGTAATGTCCCAGGTTATCTGTGAGTGGAAGGGTTAAGGGTGTAAGGAGCAGTTGCCCAGCTGCTCGATTTGCGTGCTGGGATGTCTGCGTGCAAAAAGTGCAGCTGCCTGCATCTTGGCCGCATCCCCTTGGCTCTTCGCAGTGCACACGCTGGCCTGGCGTCAGAGGCGAAAGCTAGAAAAGGACAAACTTTTTTAGGGACTAACTCTGAGAAGGCTTCTTATATCCTGTTATGTACGCATGCTCACCCGTAAGATTCTCCGTGGGCTCAGAGTGAAGGTGCGTATCTCCTCGTCAATGCCAGCAAAGGCCCAGGCGGCATCAAACCCAATGAAAATTCCCCGCCTAAACATTTTTCCTTGATGTACTTGCATGAATTAACACTCCGCAATTCCTATGGAGCAGACACTCGATAAGCGCAGAACTTTTTCAGTGCTCGTAGCCTTTTAATGGAGCGAAGGCATCTTATTTACTTTCGTTGTAATAACAATCGAGTCTAAAACAACTTCTTTTATTTCTTCTGTTATTTCGCATGCCTTGTTTAATAGCAATCGATACTAAAATAACCTCTTGTATTTCTTCTGCTTCCTCTGCTTTTTGGCGTACGTATCCCAAGTAGGCATTTCTTTTAGGCCTTAGATTCTCGTTGCACCCCGATGCAGTTCTTACCCACTAAGAGACTCTGGGGCTGCCAAAACGTTTGAAATACAACGATAAATCTAAACAAGACACTTTTAACATTCCAACTCCACTGTCTCGTTTGCGAACAGAACGTTTTTCTGTCAAAATTCAGTCTTAAAAGTTCGGTCTCGCACTTGAGGGCGAGCCCCCACAGGTGGCATTGGGGTTTGTCTTGAGGTTTAAGGCCTTGGCCTTATGGCTTTGGCCTCAACTTTCTATCCTTAAGTCTCGATGCCAAAGTCCTTAAAGTGCCTCCTTAATATTGCTTCTATGTTCGTCTCAGGCGGAAGACAACTTTGTTTATATTGCTGTCAATTAATTGTTTGCTTGCTAAGCTTGCCCCTCTAACTTAACTTAAGCTGAAAGCAGGCGAAGCACACCACATGCTATAGGGCTTGGACTGTGGCAGAGCCGCGAGTGGAATGAAATTCTTTCGTGTTCCGAGTGTAACAATAGTAACAATGGTGCTTGGGCTTCTGCTTAAAGGCCATAAGTATGAACAAGAAACAATATATTAAAATTTATTTGCTTCCCCAAACGTCTGCCATCTCTGACTTGTCTGTCTTAGGCCAAGCGAATCTCAGCACCGCCAAGCAGAAAAGGGATCAGGGGCATTGGCTCCATGTATTTTAATACATAACTAAAGTAGCTGGGCCATTGCTCCTCACATACAACAACTTTGCTCATTCTACTCATAGATAACTTATGGCATTAAATAGGGAAAATATGTTTCATATCCGTCTTAGAAACAATACAGTACCGAGAAGGCCACTGGCGTGCTACACAAGTGAGGGCTGAAAACGATAGATATCTGTGCTAAAAGGTAACGGCAAATGCCATCGCAGCCGACAATTCCTCCATGAAAGGAATTGTTTAAACTCATTAAAATATATAAGGAGATTGAAACTGAAATGAAGATTCTTTTATGGGGACGGACAGGAGCCACAACAAGCTGAGTAGCTGAAGTCTCGAGCCTGAACACAAAAAACCCACCTACAGAACAACGGAGTGTAAGCTTCTAGAACTACAGGTGAAAATGCTTAATATTTAATTTTTTTGTTATGAAGTTGCTTGGCATTGTGGGAAGATTAGTAAGGAATCTCACATAGACATGTGAGGGTTCCACTGAATACGAACACTTTGAAGCTACATTCTGAGTCAGTGATATCTTTTTTTACAGTTTTAACAACGGAGAGCTTTATGTCTCAAAGGAAAATTTACCCATGTGGTTCTGTTTGGCCGGGGACGCTGCATCCGCGACAGCCTTTGAAAATGAAGACTCTTGGTTTGTTAGTTTCCGTTTTCCCCAGTTTTCTGGTTAACGGGATGTCGGTTTTTCCTGAGGATATCGGCGTGAGTGTTGAGGAATCTTTTGTGGGGCATGAGAAGGAAAACGGCTTGGAAGGCTCAATGGACAGGTACCTCGAGGAGCCTAAAGTGGAACAGGGCGAAGAAGAGGCCATGCAAGAGGCTCCTGAGGCCTACAGCGGAAAAGCTCGCTCGCCTTTTCCCGTCAAAGCTGTACTTCTCATTGCCTTCCTTGCATCAATTTTGGCCTGCACATTCACCTCAATCTACGGCACCCAAGTAGTGAGTTTGACGGTAGCCAAAACACACTTGAAAGATTCTTAACCGTTTTGCATGCTTACATCTGCAATGAGGAGGGACGGGAAATAAACTGGTGCTTTCCGCATGACACAGCCTCACACGGCACTTACCGGCTTTGCTGAGAACATGCACGATTTTTACTAATGGCATTCTCTTCACCTCTGCCAATGTTTATTTCTTTAGAGCAGCCGAAGTAATTGAAACATTCAGCGCTCCAGTCTTTCATTCCGATGACAGCAGCGGTTCAGCTTTTCCCCCACTTGTGGCTTCAAAGGGTCGACTTGCGGCATGCGTTTGTCCCAGAGGCCTTTCGCTGTCTTTGTGTTTCTGGATGGATTGAAACGGATTTGACAGCGCACGGGTATTGGGCAAGCGATTGTTTTGGGGGTTATTGGCAGGCGTATCTTGAGGTACATAGAAAAAAGCATGCGGGCTACTTGCTAATGCAGAGCTTTTTTGCATTAAGGAGAGAATCTTCCACTGCTTGTGGAAAAGAAGTCCGCCGACGACTAGGGAAGGAGGAAGCAGGGCAATGCATTTGATATTTCGGTGTGCCGTGATGGCGATTGCTGCATTTGGCATGGTATTTCGAATTCGAATTGGTTTATAGATTTCCTTCTCAAAAGGGAATAAAGCACCGTTTCTCTATTCTGCAGCTGGTGAATGGCCAATGAAGCATTCAAGCGTAAGACGTCATCTTGTTCGTTGGCTCGGGTCTGGCTTCTTTATTTCAGCATGACTGGACCCAGCAGATTAGGATTACAGCAGCCTCGCGAAGGTGCACGGCGAATACACTTTATATTTGCCTGAGGTGTAACCGGCAATGCACCAAGCACGTTAGTAAGCAGTGAGAAGGTAGGGGTTTTGGCGCTTGAATTTTGAGGAGCTTTGTTTTTGTGTGGGTGGCTTTGTTGGAGGCAATGGGTTGCATGGCATCTTTTGGTGGAATTGGGCCTTCATCAGCGTTGAGCATTGGGACTGAGATACAGCAAGGCAGGGTGTTAGAATGGTGATAGGTGTTGTTTGAGCAGCACCATTGCCACACACAAAGGCAGTGCGTCATTTGACATGTCTACAGATGTGTCATTGGCACAGACTGCATGCGTAGGGGCGCCGTCCCTGCAGCTGGTTAATGCATCGTGTCTTAAATTATTTACAGTGGAAGGTTGCGTAGCGATGGTTTATTTTGAAGCTCTTGATTCTCTCTGTGTCCGACTGTTGGAGCAATGGAGTTGCATGGCGTGTTTTTGTGCTATTGAGTTGACGTTTGTGTGGTGGGATAGGCGGAAGCGGTAGAGCAAGGCATGGCGTTAGAATGCGTGTGTTTTCTGTGGGCAGCACTGCTGCCAGAGGGCCATACTGTTAATAAACGTGCCTCAGCATCACCCAAAAGAGTTCGTCAGCAAGTGCGCTCCACACCCTACTTAGTGCAGGCTCTTGAGACGCGATACCTGGCCAGTCCATTGTATGGAGCCGTTAAGCACAGATGCTTTGCACTAGCCCTGTCCGTTCTGATCACTGCAATGCAGTTTTTATTTCTAGCGCAGAATGCTAGTTCCCACCATTCCCTATCTACGGCTGAGCCGCGTTGAACGCACCCACATTTCCAAGCTTGCCAAGCTGAATAAGCGTGCAGATACCCCCAGTTCGACTTGTCTGTTGCTGGAGGCTTTGTGGCCGCTGTGCCTGTTATAATGTTGGCAGCTGTAAACGTTGCAGTAGTATCATGGACTTTGCTGGTGCGTTGTTGTTTTCAACAAATGCAATCTGGATGGGCCTTGAACCGCAACACGGCGATATTTCGGGGGCTGAGCCGTGCATGCGCTCTTCCTTATGTGGATATGACGTGCTAGCGAGCACATCCGCAGCTCGGTTGTTAAAGATGACAATCAAGATGCTGTCGACATTTGTGAAATATTGTTAAATACTTTCCGTGAACCTTGCCAACACCTGATGGCGCCTTGAAAGCTGGAGAATAGAGCTATGCTGCATTGGGTTCATTCAGCCAGCTCAGGTGATGCTGCCAAGGTGTGAAAGCAGGAAGTGGGTATAGCTGGAGTTGCCTTAAACCACGGGTAGGACAACGTAATCGAGATACCTGTCGCACAGCCATGGCCACAGGTCGTGGCTGTGGTTTATCTAACGTTCAGATGGTTGTGTGAGTTATTCAGGTTTGGATGTTATGCTCAAGCCGCTTAGCAATAAAGCATTTGCTTGTAGCTTTATCTATGATGACAGCGCAACAACGATTATGGTTATTAAAAACATTTTAATCGCATATGCGCTGGGCGCACTGCTGCTTTGTTGGCACTCAATGTCATACGAACTGCTGCATTGTTGTGAAAACAGACCGTGAGCTTCTTCGCTATGCAAGTTGATCCTCGATTTTATAGGCCGAAAAATGCTGAGCGACGGCCTGGCGGTTTGAATTGCCGCCGTCTGCATGTGCACACTTGCTAGTGGCATGCAACAGGCATGGTATCCCACCCTGGCTAAAAATTTAAATATTAAATTGAAACTCTGCTTGGTTCTGTTGGACATAGTCATGTAGCCGCTTTGGGCATTTGCATAGCTTACAAAGGAGAAAGATACCTAAGCAATATACATGGAATCCTGGTGTCCATTATTTACATAACGGTTTGTGTTGTCATAGATAGTGCGTGGCTGGAGTTAGCATGTATGGCTCAGCGTCGAAAGCTAGCCTCGATACCACTGCGCTGCGATTCCAAAATTGCAGGCCAAAACTATTTTTTATGGGCTTGATATCGCTTAGTAGATAGAGAGCTGGACTGAACGCAGCAGTCTGTCAGGTAGCTTTGGATAAGGCAGATTACCGAGCCCTGCTGACTGTTTGTTGTTTTCCGCATGATTATAGTGGCCGATGTTGGCAGGTGTTTATTGGGGTTTTGCTGCCTAGCAATGTCAGTATTCATTGCTTAGTCGAATCTTCAAGCAAATGAACTTGCGATTCTGCGCTGCCAGTGTGCTTGTCTTCTCCAACTCGGATTGTTCGTAGCCAGACCTTTCCAGGCGCTGAATATTCGTGCTTGTGCAGCTCTCATCGTAAATGAGATAAGGGCACTTCGTTTTTGGCATTGACTGAGATAGCCCGTTTCTAGTCTGCCTAGCCACCAGCGGGGCACACGAGATGGTGGGAGGTGGTCGCCACTGTTTTATGGCACCCCATTGCTGGCGATTTTTTGTGGTTGAAACTACACGAACTGCGGCTTTATTAGGCCCACCGATATCAGAAAGTGCGTTTGCTGCTGAAGGCATAGCTTTACTTTGATATTTGGGCACTTGATAATCTGCTTCGGGGTATTGGCTGGTGGAGACAAAAATTACTTGCCGTCGTACTCTGTTTTTGCCTTCCGTTTTGTTATAAAAATATTGTTTGACGAATTTTTGTGTGGCCGCTTATATATTATGAGGGCAAAAGATGGGGAGGTTCGAACCACTTCAATTAAGCTATTTATTGCGGCGGTGAAGGCACAGAACGTGGAAGGGTGGTTGGCGTAGAGATGCCGTTTGTTGTGGCCAATATGACTTTTTGTGCGAAAGATGGGAATAACAGTCACTGTTGTCTACAGACAGCGAAAGATGGATATGAATGCGGGAAGTGGGCTGTAGGGTAACTTGTGCAAACGGATGTGAGTTGGTTTATTGTTTTGCCTGGTTCCCATGTAAGGTAGCCTCATGGACCGGGAGGCATTCCACGTACTTAGAGCTACATGACGGCTGCTTTTTTGCCGACTTCAGCAAGTGCGTTTGCTGCTGAAGGCCCAGCCGTTTTGGGGTGGTGGGGTACATAAGGAGCTTCATGGCGCTGAGTGCTGTAGACGGAAACGGCATGGCATATTAATCCAGCTCTTGCGGGGGTGTTTTTGTTTGGACAATTCTAATTGTTGCATGGCGGCTTATGTATGATGATTTTGAAACGGTGGGGAGGCACGAGCCACTTAAGTTAGGTTATTCATCGCAGCGGTAACGGTACAGAATGCTAATGGGTGGTTGGTGTAGAGATGCTGATATGCTTCGTATGGCGTTTTGTGCGTAGATGCAAAGAACGATCGCTGCCGTCTGCAGACACAAAGACAACTAATTTCGAGTGGGGGAAGTGGGTTATCGAGGGAACATGTGCAAACGGGTGTGAGTTGGTTTATTGCTTTGCTACGTTCCCATGTACACCAGCGTCATGAATCGGGAGGCTTTTCGGGCACTTGGAACTATGCAAATGCAGGTTTTCTTTCAACTTCAGTTTGTGCGTTCGTGGCTGAAAGCGTACTGTTATTTTGGTGTTGGAATACTTGAGGAGCTGCTTTGAAACACCGAAAGTTGAAGGCAGGAATGGCACGCTGCAGAACTAGGGATGATTGTTTGTAGTGAAAAACTTTTCGTTTGGAGAATTGGTGCGCGGCGGCTCGTGCGATGTGATGACGAGGTCGACACGTTGGGGACACTTGAGCGAACTTGTGAAGCTCTTCCTTGCGGCGGTGATGGCACAGAATGCACAATGATGGCTGGCATTTATGTGCTAGTTGTTACAGCTCCTGTTACATTTCGTGCAGAGATCGGATGAACGGTCGCTGCCGTCTACAAACATAACAACTGCTGCAGTTGAGTCTGGGGATGTGGGTTATTGAGGTAACCTGTGCAAACTGATTTGATATGGTTTATTGTTTTGCTTGGTTTTCATGTAGGATAACGTCGTAGATCAGGTGACGTTCCAGTTACAGGAAGCTACGCGAATATAATTTTTCTGCCGAATTCAGGAAGTACGTTTGCTGGTGGACGTAGCATTGTTGTGGGAGTGTGGTAGTTGAGGAGCTTTTTCACTGAGTCCTGAAGACGGAAACAACTTGCCGTAGCGGTGAGAATACCTATTGTGTGGGTTTGTTGCTGGATTGTTTTAGTTTGGAGGCATAGTACGTGGCTGCTTGTGTGTGATAAGGCCGAAACGATGGGGAGGCTCGAACCTTTTTACTTAAGCTACTCCTTGCGGCGCTTATGGCACACAATGCGAGGGAATACTTTGTGTAGAGACGCTCGTTAGTGGTTAGTGCAACATGTTGTGCAGATATAAGGAGAACAGTCACTGCCGTCTACATGCATAGCGACACTTAGACATGAGTGGGAAAAGTAGGTTATTGAAGCAACCTGTGCAAATTGGTCTTGGTGTATTGCTCCCTTCGGTTACCATGTAGGCTGGTGCCAAGCATCGGGAGGTATTCCAGACACTTGGAACTACGTGCAATTGTTTTTGCCGACTTCAGGAAGTGCGTTTGCTGCTGAAAGCTCAGCGTTATTTTGGCTTTGAGTACTTGAGCGGCAGTTTCGGGGCACTGAGTGCTGGA
>JRZD01000119.1:0-14123 GCA_000826945.1 Eimeria nieschulzi
TTGTCCTAGTGTTTATGAATGCCACGAAATGCGTTTGATGACGCAAGAGTTCTGGGAAACCTGTTACATTCAGGGACTTTCTCAGCCGTCTGTAAAAATGTGAAGAGGCACCGTTTTTATTTTGAGGCATTGCGCAGCCTTCGCGGTATAAGGAGGACAATAGTTCGGACCTTGTAGTAGACGAAGCAGCGGACGAAAAAAGTGAACACAAGCATAGTAAAGTGTTTAATATGTGTCTGTGTCGTCATGGCTTTTGCTGTGGTTCCCAGATGATTATGCTTGAGTCGGGTATCCATTTCAAAGAGCTTTTATCCGTTTATTGTTCTGCATTTGCTGACGGTCCAATTGAACAGCCAAACATGAGACAGGAACTCGTTCGTTCGCCGGTTTTCCTTATTCAGCATAGATACGTCCCAGCAGCCTACGACTATGGTAGCCGTGCGGACCTGCACAGGATAGACGACCCTCGTAAAATGATTTGTTCTGTAACACGTGACTCTTATGCTTTTCAGTTAGTGCGTGTTTTGCAGTTGAATAGCCTAAGACGCTTGCAATCCCGCCGCGGCGCACTCTTTATTGCACAAGGACAGATGGTAGTGCCGAGGTTCGTCCGTGGCAAGCATTGCTGACGACGAGCATTACACATTTTTGTCGGCAGAGTTCTGCTTTCGGCATCCTTTGTCCCGTAGGGCATTTGTTGTCTGAGTGTTTATGGATGCCATCAAGTGCGTTTGATGACGCAAGGGGTCTGGACAGCAGTTACATTCAAGAAACTGTTTAGCCGTCTGTTAAAATGTGTAGAGGCAGCCTTGGGGTTTTGCGGCATTGTGCAGCCTTTCCGGTATAAAGAGAGCAATCGAGCGCTGATTGTAGTAGACGACCCAGCGGACGGATAGGGTAAACACAAGCATAGCAACGCGTTTGATATGTGTCTATGTCGTCATGGCGCCTGTTTTATCTGCAAAGTAATTCCATCCGACTCGGTTTTATCGCATTTCCTTTTAAAGCGATTGTGTTTGTCCACTCTTCTGCATTTGCTGACGGTCTAATTGAACACCCAAGCATGAGCCGCGAACTTGCTCGTCCGCCCGTTTTTTTGATTAAGCATAAATACGTCCCAGCAGGCTACGACTACGGGAACCGTGCCAACATGCATAGGGTGTGCGTCCCTCATAAACTGATTTGTTCCGTAACGCATGACTCCTGTGTGTTTCAGCTAGTGCGTGTATTGCGGATGAATGGCTGAAGACGGTTGCACTTCGAGGGCAACCTCACACTTGTTTGCTAAAGGACAGATGGTAGTGCCGAGGTTCGTCGGTGGCAAGCGTTGTTGAGTAAGGTCATTACACATTCGTGTCCGCAAAAGCATGCTTAGGACATTTGGTTGTTCCGCAGGCCATTTGTTGTTTTTGTGTTTATGAGTGCCACAAATATGCGTTTGCTGACGAAAGGATCCTGGGCAACCAGTTACATTCAGGGAACTTTTCAGCCGCCTGTGAAGATGTATAGAGGCAGCATTGGGGTTTTGGGGCGTTGTTCAGCCTTTTGGGTGTATGGCGAGGAATCGCGCGCTGCTTGTAGTAGACGAACCAGCGGACGGATAAGGGGAACACAAGCATAGCAAAGTGTTTGACATGTGTCTGTGTCGTCATGGCGCGTGTTGTATTTGCAGAGGGATTTTATCCCACTCGGTTGTATCGCACTTCTTTTCAAGGATATTGTGTTCGTCTACTGTTATGCATGTGGTGGCGGTCCAATTGAACACCCCTGCATGCGACGCAAACTTGTTCGTTCGGCTGTTTTCTTGATTCAGCATATATACGTCCCACCAGCTTAAGAATACTCTAGCCATGCAAATCTGCATATAATTCACGTTTCTCTTAAACTGATTTGTTCCATACCACGCTACTCCTATGTGTTCCAGCAAGTGGGTGTATTGCGGATGAATAGCCGAAGACGCTTGCAGTCCCACAGCGGCGCACTCCTTTTTGCACAAGGACAGATTTTAGTGCCGAGGTTCGTCAGTAACAAGAATTGTTAAAAGCATTACACAGTCCTGTCCCCAAAGGCACGCTCACGGCGTTCGTTTGTTCCGCAGGCCACGTGGTGTCCCAGTGTTTATGAATGCCACAGAATGCGTTCGATGACGCAAGGGTTCTGGGCAACCCGTTACATTTAGGAAACTTTGCAATCATCTCTGAAGATGTGTAGATGCACCGCTGATGTTTGCACCGTTGTTGTGTAGCTTTCTCGGTATACGGAAAGCAATGCGCAGTGCGT
Source organism: Eimeria nieschulzi (assembly GCA_000826945.1). Lineage (NCBI taxonomy): Eukaryota > Apicomplexa > Conoidasida > Eucoccidiorida > Eimeriidae > Eimeria > Eimeria nieschulzi. The sequence goes on from JRZD01000119.1 coordinate 2,281, forward strand.
GTAGTAAACGAACCAGCGGGCGGATAGGGTGAACACATGCAGAGTAAAATGTTTTGTATGTGTCTGTGTTGACATGGCGCTTCTTGTATTTGCAGAGTGATTCTGCCTGACTTGGGTATCCGTTTAAAAAAGATTTTATCCGTCCACTGTTCTGCATTTGCTGACAATCTAATTGAGTACCCACACATGAGCCAGGAACTCGTTCGTTCACCCGTTTTTTGTTTGAGCACAGATACGTTCCAGCAGCTTACGACTACGGTAGCCGTGCGAACCCGCACAAGATAAATGACCCTCGTCGAATGATATGTTCTGTAGCACGTGAATTTTGTGCGTTTCAGCGCGTGCGTGTTTTGCGGATGAATAGCCGAAGACGCTTGTCGTCCCAGGGCAACGCCGTGCTTGTTTGCTGAAGGACAGACGGTAGTGTCAAGGTTTGTCCGTGGCAAGCATTGCTGACGACGAGCATTACACATTTCTGTCTGCAAAGGCATGCTTAAGGCATGTGTTTGTCCCGCAGAGCATTTGTTGTCTGAGTGTTTATGGATGCCACAAAATGCGTTTGATGACGCAGGGGATCTGGGCAACCAGTTACATTCAGGGAACTTCTTAGCTGTCGCTGAAAATGTGTGGAGGCAGTGTTCGGTTTCTGGGACTTTTAGTAGTCTTTTCGGTAGAAGGAGAGCAATCGCGCGCTGCTTGTAATAGACAAACCAGCGGGCAGATAGGGTGAATACAAGCATAGTAAAGCGTTTAATATGTGTCTGTGTCGTCATGGCGCTTGTTGTATTTGATTCTATCCGACTTGGTTTTATCGCATTCCGTTTGAAGCAGGATGTATCCGTCCATTGTTCTGCATTTGCTGACGGTCGAATTGAACACCGAAGCATGAGCCGCAAACTTGTTTGATCGTCCTTTTTTTTATTCAGCATAGATAAGTCTCAGCAGCTTACGACTACGGTAGCCATGCGAACCTACACAGGGTGCACGACCCTGTGATAGAATGGTTTGTTCTGTAGCACGTGACTCCTGTGTGTTTCAGCTAGTGCGTGTATTGCCGATGAATACCGATGACGGTTGCAGTCCGAGGCCAGCGTCGCCCTTGTTTGCTCAAGGACAGATGGTAGTGCCGAGAGGTTTTGGTTGCAAGCATTGTTGAGTAAGAGCATGACGCATTCCTGTCCGCAGAGGCATGTTTACGGCATCTTTTTGTCCCACAAGCCATTTGTTGTCCTTGTGTTTATGAATGCCACGAAATGGATTTAGTGACGCAAAGGGTCTGGGCGACAAGTTACGTTCAGAGACCTCAGTCGTCTCTGAAAATGTATAAAGGCAGCATTGTTGTTTTGGGGAATTGTGTTGTCTTTTCGGTACAAGGCGTGCAATCGCCCGCTGCTTGTAGTTGACGAACCGGCCGACGGATAGGCTGAACACAGGCATAGTAAGGTGTTTGATATGTGTCTATGTCGTCATGAAGGTTGTTGTATTTGCAGGGTGATTCTATCTGACTGGGCTTCATCGCATTCCGTTTCAAGGAGGTTGTATCCTCCCACTGTTCTACATCTGCGGACGGTCCAATTGAACACCCAAGCATAGGCCGCAAACTTGTTCGTTCTCCCGTTTTTTCTGATTGAGCATAGATACGTCCCAGAGGCTTACGAATGCGGTAGCCGTGCGAACTTGCACAGGGTAGACGACCCTCATAAAATGATTTGTTTTGTGACACAGGGCTCTTGTGTGTTCCAGCTAGTGCGTGTATTGCGGATAAATGGCCGAAGCCGCTTGCAGTCCGACGGCAACGCCGCGCGTTTTTGCAAAAGTACAGATGTTAGTGCCGAGGTTTGTCGGTAGCAAGCATTGCTGAGTAAGATCATTACACATTCTTGTCCGCAGAGGCATGCTTACGGCACTTTTTTGTTCGGTAGGCCATTTTTTGTCTTTGTGTTTATGAATGGCACGACATGCGTTTGATGATGCAAAGCTTATGGGCAACCAATTACATTCAGGGAACTTTTCAGCCGTCTCATGAAGATGTATAGAAGAAGCATTCGGGATTTGGGGCATTGTGCAGCTTTTTCAGTATAAGGAGAGCAATCTCAGGCTGCTTGTAGTAGACGATCCAGCGGACGGATAGGGCGAACACAAGCATAGTAAAATGTTTCATTTGTGTCTGCATCATCATGTCGCTTGCTGTATTTGCAGAGTGATTTCGTCCAACTCGGGTGTCCGTTTCAGAGAGGTTGTGTCCGTCCACTGTTCTGCATCTGCTCACGGTTCAATTGAACACCGAAGCATGAAATGCGAATTTGTTCGTTCGCCCGTTTTTTGATTCACCATAGATACCTCTTAGCTGCAGACGAGGTAGCAGAGCGAACCTGCACAAGATGCACGCCCCTCGTAGAATGATTTGTTTCGTAGCGCGTGACTCCTGTGTGTTTCAGGAAGTGCGTGTATTGCGGATGAATAGCCGAAGATGATCGCAGGCCGGGGCCAACTTCGTGCTGTTTTACAAAAGGAGAGGTGATGGTGCCGAGGTTCGTTGGTGGCCAGCATTGCTGACTAAGAGCATCACACTTTCTTCTTCGTGAAAGCATGCTTACGGCTGCCGTTCGTTCCGTAGGGCATTTGTTGCCCTTGTGTTTATGAATGCCACGAAATACGTTTGATGAGGCAAGGGTTCTGGGCAACCCGTTACATTCAGGGAACTTCTCAGCCGTCTCATGAAGATGTGTAGAAGCAGCATTGTTGTTTTGGGGCATTGGTCAGCCTTCTCAATATAAGGAGCGCAATCGCGGCCTGCTTGTAGTAGACGACCCAGCNNNNCACAAGCATAGTAAAGTGTTGTAGGTATCTGTGTCATCATGGCGCTTGTTGTATTTGCAGAGTTGTTTCATCCGACTCGGTTTTCTCGCATTCAGTTTAAAGGAGAGTGTATTCGTCCACTGTTTTGCATTTGCTGACAGTCCAGTTGAACACGCAAACATGAGACGCAAACTTATTCGTTCGCTCGTTCTTTCTGATTCAGCATAGATATATCCAAGCAGCCTACGACTACGGTAGCCGCGAGAAGTTGCACAGGGTGCATGTTCCTCCTAAAGTGATTTGTTCCGTACCACGTGACTCTTGTGTGTTTCAGTTCGTGGGTGTTAGGCAGATGAATAGCCGAAGACGCTTGTAGTCCGATCGCAACTTCGCGCTTGTTTGCAAAAGTACAGATGGTGGTGCCGAGATTCGTCAATGATAAGCATTATTGAGTAAGAGCATTACACATTCCTGTCCGCAAAGGCGTGCTTGCGGCATCCTTTTGTTCCGTTCGCCATTTGTTGTGCTTGTGTTTGTGGATGCCGCGAAATGCGTTTCATGACTGAAGGGTTCTGTGCAACGCATTAGATTCAGCGACCTTGTCAGCCGTCTCTTAGAAATGTGTAGAGGCAACATTGGGGTTTTGAAACATTGTGCAGCCATCTAAGTATACGAAAAGCAGTCACGCGCTGCTTGTAGTAGACGAATCAGTGGGCAGATAGGGTGAACACAAGGAAAGTAAAGTGTTTGATATGCGTCTAAGTCGTCATGGCGCTTGTTATATCTGCAGAGTGATTCTACCCGACTTAGTTTTACCGCATTCCGTTTCAAAGGGGTTGTATTCGTCGATTGTTATGCATTTGCTGACGCCCTAACCAAACACCCAAGCATGAGAAGCAAATTTGTTCGTTTGCACTTTTTTCTGATTCAGCATAAATAATTTTCAGCAGCTTACGACTACGGTAGCCTTGCGAAGCTGCACAGGGTACACGCCCCTGCTAGAATGGCTTTTTCCGCATTACATAACTCCTGCGTGTTTCAGCTAGTGCGTTTATTGCGGATGACAAGCCGAAGACAATTGCAGTTCGAGGGCAGCCTCGCGTTTGTTCGCTGAAGGACAGATGGTAGTGCCGAGCTTCGTCTGTAGCAAACGTTCTTAGGTTAGAGCATTACACGTTCCTGTCCGCAAAGGCATGCTTGCTGCATCTGTTTATTGCGTAGATCATTTGTTGTCCTGGTGTTTACGAATTCCAGGAAATGCGTTTGATGACGAAAACATTCTGGGCAACCTCAGCCGTCTGTGAAGATATATCGAGGCAGCACTGGGGTTTCGAGGCATTGTGAAGCATTTTCGGTATAAGGAGAGCAGCGCGCGCTGCTTGTAGTAGGGGAACGAGCGGGCGGATAAGGTGAACAGAAGCATAGCAAAGTGTTTGATATGTGTCTGTGTCGTCATGGCGCGTGCTGTATTTGTAGATTGCTTCTACCCGACTCCGTTTTTATTGCATTCGGTTTGAAGGAGATTGTATCCGTCAACTCTTCTGCACTTACTGCTGGTCCAATTGATCGCCGAAGCATGCGACGCGAACTTGTTTGTTCGCTTGTTATTTTATTCAGCATAGACGTGCCAGCAGCCTACGACTACAGTAGGCGTGCGAACCTGCACAGGGTGCACGACCGTCGTAGAAGGATTTGTTTCGTAACGCGTGACTCCCGTTTCAGAACGTTCGTGTATTGGGGATGAATAGCCGAAAATCCTTGCGATCCGGGGACGAACTCGCGCTTGTTTGCACACGGACAGATGTTAGTTCCGAGGTTCGTCTGTGGCAAGCATTGTTGACTGAGAGCATTACACATTCCTGTCCGCAAAGGCAAGCTTACGCATTTTTATGCACCTTTATTCATTTTTTTGATTTTTTGTGTATAGATGCGGCAAAATGCATTTGATTACGCAAGGGTTCTGGCCAACCAGTTACATTCAGGGAATTTTTCAGCCATCTCTGAAAATGTATAAAGGCAGGTTTGGGGTTTTGAAGCATTGTGCGGCCTTTTCAGTATAACAAGGGCAATCGCGCGCTGGTTGTAGTAGACGAACCAGCGGACGGATAGGGTGAACACAAGCATAGTAAAGCGTTTGATATGTGTCTGTGTCGTCATGGAGCGTGTTGTCTTTGCAGAGTGATTCTATCCGACTCGGTTTTATCGCATTTCCTTTCAAGGAGATTGTGTCCGTCCACTGTTCTGCATTTGCTAACGGTTCTATTGAACACCTCAGCATGAGCCGCAAATGTTTTTGTTCGCGCGTTTTTATGCTTCAGCATATATACGTCCCAGCAGCTTACGACTAAGATAAACGTGCGAACCTGCAAAGGGTGCACGACCCTGGTAAAGCGATTTGTTCCGTACCACCTGGCTCCTGTGTGTTTCAGGAAGTGCGTGTATTGCGGATGAATAGCTGAAGATGCTTGCAGTCCAACGCGCTTATTTGCACAAGGGCAAGTGGTGGTGTCAAGGTGCGTCGTTGGCTAGTATTGTTGAAAGAGCATTTTACATTCTTGTCGGCAAAGGCCTGCTTACGGCATCTGTTAGTCCCGAAAGCCATGCGTTGTCGTGGGGTTTATCTTTGCCACGAAGTGCGTTTGATGACGCTAGGGTTCTGGGCAACTAGTTATATTCCGGGAACTTTTCAGCCGTCTCTGAATATGTGTAGAGGCAGCATTGGTGCTTTGGGGCATTGTGCAGCCTTTTCAGTATAACATGAGCAATGGTGCGCTGCTTGTATTAGACGAACCAGCGGAAGGATAGGGTGAACACAAGCATATTAAAGTGTTTGATATGTGCCTGTGTTGTCATGGTGCGTGTCATATTTTCAGACTGATTCTATCCAACTTTATGCTACGATTATCCGTTTTATGAAGATTGTGTCTGTACGCTCTTCTGTATTTGTTGACGGCGCTTTTGAACGTCCAAACATGCGACGCAAACTTATTCGTTTATCCGTTCTTTTTTTTCGGCATTGATACCTCCATGTAGCTTACGACTACGGGAAACGTGCGAACCTGCACAGGGTGCACGACCCTGGTAGAGCGATTTGTTCCGTTGCAAGTGACTTCTGTGTGTTTCAGGAAGTTCGTGTATTGCGGATGAATAGCCGAAGACGCTTGCAAGCCGAGTACAACGTCGCGCTTGTTTGCATAAGGAGATATGGTAATGCCGAGGTTCGTCGGTGGCAAGCATTGTTGAGTAAGAGCTTTACACATTCTTGTCCGCAAAGGCCTGCTTAGGGCATCCGTTTGCTCCGAAAGCCATATGTTGTCTTGGTGTTTATCATTGCCACAAAATGCGTTTGATGACGCAAGGGCTCTGGGCAACCAGTTATTCAGGGAACTTCTCAGCCGTTTCTGAAGCTATTTAGAAGCAGCATTGGTGTTTTGGGGCATTGTGCAGTTTTTTCGCTAGAAGGAGAGCAATCGCGTGCTGCTTGTAGTAGACGAACCGGTAAAGGAGTAGGGTGAATACAAGCATAGCAAAGTGTTTGATATGTGTCTATGTCGTCATGCAGCATGTTGTATTTCCAGCTTCATTCTATCCGACTTTAGGGGGACTGTGCCCGTGCACTGTTTTCCATTTGGTGGCGGTCCAATTGAACATCTGAACATGAGACGAGAACTTGTTCGTTCGCCCGATTTTTAATTCAGCATGGATACGTCCCAGCAGCTTACTAGTAGAGTAGCCGTGCAAACCTACACAGGGTGCATGTCCCTTCTAGAATGATTTGTTCCGTAACGCGTGACTCCTGTGTATTTCAGATGGTGCGTCTATTGCGGATGAATAGCCGAAGACGCTTGTAGGGCGGCGGCAACACCACGCGTGTTTGCACAAGGACAGATATTAATGCCGACGTTCGTAAGTGGCAAGCATTGTTGAGTAAGAACATTTTACATTCCTGTTCCCAAAGGCATGTTTACGGTATCCATTTGTTTCGTAGGCCCCTTTTTGTCCTTGTGCTTATGAATGCCACGAAATGCGTTTGATGAGGCAAGGGTTCTGGGCAATCAGTTACACTCATGGACCTTCTCAGCCATCTCTGGAAATATGTAGAGGTAGCATTGGAATTTTGAAGCATTGTGCAGCTTTTTTGGTATAAGGAGAGCAATCGCGCGCTGATCCTTGTACTAGACGACCAAGAGGACGGATAAGGCAAACACAAGCATAGTAAAGTGTTTGATGTGTGTCTGTGTCGTCACGGCGCGTGTTGCATTTGCAGACTAATTCGATTTTATTGCATTCCCTTTCAAAAAGCTTGTATCTGCCTACTGTTCTGCATTTTCTGGCGGTCCAATGGAGCGCCCAAGCATGCGACGCAAACTTGTTCGTTTGCCAGTTTTCTTGATTCAGCATATATACGTCCCAACAGCTCACGACTACGGTAGCCGTGCGGACCTGCACAGGATGCACGACCCGCAGAAAGTGGTTTGTTCTGTAGCGCGTGACTCCTGCGTGTTTCAGAGAGTGCGTTTATTGCGGATGAAATGCAGAAGGCGCTTGCAGTTCAAGGGCAGCCTCGCGCTTGTTTGCACGAGGACGGATGATACTGCTGAGGTTTATCGTTGGCAAGCATTGTTGAGTAAGAGCATTACACATTCGTGCAAAGGCATGCTACGAGCATGTATTTGTTCCGTAGTTCTTTTCTCCCTGTTTGTGAATGCCACAAAATGCGTTTGACGCAAGGGTTTTGGGAAACCAGTTTTTTAGGGAACTCCGGCGTCTCTGATGATGTGTAGAGATAGCATTGGAAATTTGAGGAATTGTGCAGCCGTCTCAGTAAAAGGAGAGCAATTGCGCGCTGCTTGTAGTAGACGACCCAGCGGACGGATAAGGCGAGCTGAAGCATGGTAAAATGTTTGATATGTGTCCGTATCGTCATGGCGCTTGTTGTATTTGCAGAGTGATTCTATCCGACTCAGTTTTAGCGCACTCCGTTTTAAGGGGATTGTATCCGTCCACTGTTCTGCACTTGCTGACTGTCTAGTTGAACACGCAAACATGCGGGGCAAATTGTTTTAGTCGCCCCGTTTTTGTGTTTGCATAGATACGTCCCAGCAGCTTACTAGTAGGGTAGCCGTGCAAACCTGCACAGGGTGCACGACCCTCGTAGAGTGATTTGTTCGGTACCCCGTGACTCCGTGATTCAGACAGTGCGTGTGTGGCGGATGAATAGCCGAAAGCGCTTGCATGCCAGCGGCAACGCGGCGCTTGTCTGCACAATGACGGACGGTGGTGCCGAGGGTCGTCAGTCGCAAGCATTGTTGAGTAGGAGCGTTACACATTCTTGTCCGCAAAGGCATGTTTAAGGCATCTGTTTGTTCCGTGCGCCGTTTGCAGTCCTCGTGTTTATACATGCCAAAAAATGCGTTTGCTGAGGCAAGGGTTTTTGGCAACCAGTTACATTCAGGGAACTTTCTTAGCTGTCTCTGAAGATGTGTAGAGGCAGCATTGGGGTTTTGGGGCATTGTGCAACCTTTTCGGTAAAGGAGAGCAATCGCACGCTGCTTGTAGTTGACAAACCAGCGGAAAAATAGGGTGAATACAAGCATAGTAAAGTGTTTGGTATGTGTCTGTGTTGTCATGGTGCGTGTTTCGTCTCCAAAAACATTCTATCCGACTCGGTTTTCTCGCAATCCGTTTCAGGGAGATTGTATCCATCCACTGTTCTCCATTCGCTGACGGTCCAAATGAATACCCAAGCATGAGACGCAAACTTGTTCGTTCGGATGCTTTTCTGATTTAGCATTGGTACGTCCCAGAAGCTTACGACTACGAAAGGCGTGGAAACCTGCACCGGGTGTACGGCCTTCGTAGAGCGATTTGTTTTGTAGCGCGTGATTCCTGTGTGCTTCAGCGAGTGCGTGTATTGCGGATGAATAGCCGAAAACGCTTGCAATTGGAGAACAACCTCGCGCTTGTTTGCACAGGGGCAAATGGCGGTGCCGAGATTTGTCGGTGGCAAGCATTGTTGAGCAAGAACATTATACATTCTTGTCCGCAAAGGCATGCTTACGGCATCTGTTTGTTCCATGAGCCACTTGTTTTTCTTGTGTTCATGAATGCCAGGAAATGAGTTTGAATCGGCAACCAGTTTCATTTAGAGAATTTCTTAGCGGTCTGTGAAAATGTGTAGTGGCACCACTGGGGTTTTGGGGCGTTGTGCAGCCTTTTCGGTATAAGGAAAGCAATCGCATGCAGGTTGTAATAGACAAACCAGGCGTCGGATAGGGTGAACCGAAGCGGAGTAAATTGTTCGATATGTGTCTGTATCATCATAGCACTTGTTGCATTTGCTGAGTGCTTCTGTTTGACTCGGTTTTATGTTTATCTGATTAAAAAAGATTGTATCTGCCCAGGGTTCTGCAGTTACTGACGGTCCAATTGGACACCCAAGCATGAGCCGCGAACTTGTTCGTTTACCTGTTTATTCGATTCAGCATAGATACGTCCCAGCAGCCTACGGTTAGGGTAGCCGTGTGAAATTGCACAGGATGCACGTTCCTTGTAGAATGATTTATTCCGTAACACCTGACGCTTGTGTGTTTCAGGAGGTGCGTGTATTGCGGATGAATATCCGAAACGTTTGCACTTCAAAGGCAACTTAGCGCTTGTTTGCTGAAGGACAGATGGTTGTACCAAGGTTCGTCAGTGACAAGCTTTAGTGAGTAAGAGCATTACGTCTTCCTGTCCGCAAATGCATGCTTGCGGCATTTGCTTGTTGCGTAAGCCATTTGTTTTCTTTGTATCTATAAATGCCACGAAATGCGTTTGATGAGGCAAGGGTTCTGGGAAATCAGTTACATTTAGCAAATTTCTCAGCCGTCTCTGAAGATGTGTAGAGGCACCATGGGGGGTTGGGGGCATTGTGCAGCCTTTTTGGTATAAGGAGATCAACCGCTCGCTGCTTGTAGTAAATGAACCAGCGGACGGACCCAAGCATAGTAATATGTTTGATATGTGTCTGTGTCGTCGTGTCGTTGCAGATTGATTTCATCTAACTCGGTAGCATCGGATTCCGTTTCAGGGCGATGGTCTCCGACGAATGTTCTGAATCTGGTGAATAAACACCCAAGCATGAGCCGCGAACTTGTTCGTTTGCCCGTTTTTTTTATTCAGCATCAATACGTCCCAGCAGCTGACGACTACGGTAGCCGTGCGGACCTGCACAGGTTGGAGGACCTTCCGAGAGTGATTTATTTTGTAGCGCGTGACTCCTGTGCGCTTCAGGAAGTGCGTGTATTGCTGATGAATAGCCGAAGACGCTTGCAGTCCGAGAGCGATGCCAAACGTGTTTGAAACAGGATAGATGTTAGTGCCGAGGTTCGTCAGTGACAAGCATTGCTGAGTAAGAGCACTACATATTCTTGTTTGCAGAGACATGTTTACGGCATCCGTTTGTTCCGTAGGTCACTTGTCGACCTAGTGTTTATGGATGTCACGAATTGCGGTTGATGACGCAAGGGTACTGGAAAACCCGTTGTATGCAGGGAACTTCTAAGCCGTCTCTGAAGATGTGTAGAGGCAGCATTGGTGTTATGGGGCATTGTGCAGCCTTTTCAGTATAAAGAGAGCAATCGCGCCCAGCTTGTAGTAGACAATCTAGCGGACGGGTATGGCGAGCACAACCAATGTAAAGTACTTTATATGTGTCTGTGCCGTCAGGGCGCTTGTATTTGCAGAGTGATTCTATTTGACTCGGTTCTATAGCATTCTGTTTCAAAGCAATTCTGTCCGTCCACTGTCCTGCATTTACTGACGGTCAAATTGGACACTCAAGCATGCGACGCTAACATGTTCGTTCGCCAGTTTTTTTTAATGTAGCATAGACACGTTCCAAAAGCTTACGGCTGCGGGAGGCGTGCCAACCTGCACAGGACAGACAACAGTCGTAGCATGATATGTTCTGTAGCGCGTGACTCCTGTGTGCTTCAGCTGGTGCGTGTATTGGGGATGCATACCCAAAGACGCTTGCAGTCTGACAACAATACCACGCGTGTTTGCACAAGGACAGATGGTGGTGTCGAGGGTTGTCAGTGGCAAGCATTGTTGAGTAAGAGCATTACACATTTTGTCCCCAAAGGCATGCTTAGATCATTTGTTTGTTTCGTGGGCCATTTGTTTTTATTGTGTTTATGAATGTCACGAAGTGCGTTTGATGGCAGAAGGCTTTTGGGCAGCCAGTTACGTGAAAGGCACTTTTCAGCCGTCTGTGAAGATGTGTAGAGGCAGCATGGGGGTTTGGGCGCATTGTGCGGGATTTTCGGTGGAAGGCGATCAATGGCGCGCTGTTTGTAATAGACGAACCAGCAGACGGATAGGGTGATCCCAAGCATAGCAAGGTGTTTGATATGTGTTTACATCGTTATGGCGCGTGTTGACTTTGCAGAGTGATTTTATCCGACTCGGTTTTATCGCATTTCGTTTTAAAGCGATTGTGTGTGTCCATTGTTCTGCATTTGGCGACGGTCTAATTGAACAGCCAAGCATGAGACGCGAACTTGTTCGTTTGCCCGTTTTTTTGATTCAACATAGATACGTCCCAGCAGCTTATGACTGCGATAGCCGCGCAACCCTGCGCAGGGTGCACGAACCTCATAGGATGATTTATTCCGTAGCGCGTTACTCCCATGTGTTTCAGCAAGTGCGTGTATTGCGGAACAATAGTTGAAGACATTTGCAATCCGACGAAAAACCCACTGTTGTTTGCAAAAGTAATGATGGTGGTGCCGAGGTTAGTCGATGGAAAGCATTGTTGACCAATAGCATTACGCATTCTTGTCTGCAAAGGCATGCTTACGGCATTTGTTTGTTTCGTGGGCCATTTGTTTTTCTTGTTTATGAATGCCACGAAATGTGTTCGATGATGCACGGCGTCTGACCAATCAGTTACATTCAGGGAACTTCTCAGTCTCTGAACATGTGTAGAGGCAATATTAGGGTTTTGGGGCATTGTGTAGCCTTTTCAGTATAAGGAGAGGAATCGCGCGCTGCTTGTA